>CAWUFW010009474.1:600000-781909 GCA_963921515.1 Calotriton arnoldi | reverse complement strand
TTCCGATCTCGGTCGGAGCGCACCCAATACTATTCGGTCGGGAAAAAAGCCATGCGAAAGCCAGTTTCCCGACCGATCCGTACCAACACACCGAACGAGCAAGTACGATGCGCACAACAGCAAAATCCCGGCCGAGCCGTACTCACCCAAACCAGGTCCTGTTCTCCGACCGAGGCGAATCCGGAAACGCCGAATCGAGTCGCACGGAAGGAAAATGCAGCCCCGTCCGGCCGGACAAGTACGATGCGCTTTCCGTACGCGCCGGACCCGTCGCTACGCACGGCACGTCAAAGCATCCGGGAGGGCGCACATAAGCTCCGAATCGCGCCACAACACGATCCACGGCTACGAGGCGAGACACAGCACAGACGAGGACGACGCGAAGCGGCGGGGACGAAGCGAGCGGCGGGGCCGAAGCCAAGCGACGAGGACGGCGCGAGCAACGAGAAGGACGAACGACCACGAACCAACCATGAATCCCTTCGTCCCGATCATACCAATATTCTACATCTACTACCGGAACAGGCACGGACGCGTACGGCGCAGAAGGTAAGTCAGACACCAACCACAAAACACATACAACACGTACACGACACATCACACACATACACTGGGAATCTGAATATACTTACACCAGCAGCACCATAGGGGCGGGATGCCCATCACCAATGCCACATATGCACACAGGGGCCTGAATGCGCGCCACCACCCCAACCCAGGGGGCTGGATGCCAACCACCACAACCACCCTTAGCCAGGGGGTGCCAGATGCCCACCACCACTACCACCCTTAGCCAGGGGGCAGGATGCCTACCACTACTACCACCCTCACCCAGGGGGGCAGGATGCCTACCACTACTACCACCCTCACCCAGGGGGCAGGATGCCCACCACTACTACCACCCTTAGCCAGGGGGCAGGATGCCTACCTCTACTACCACCCTTAGCCAGGGGGCGGGATGCCCACCACTACTACCACCCTCACCCAGGGGGGCAGGATGCCTACCACTACTACCACCCTTAGCCAGGGGGGCAGGATGCCTACCACTACTACCACCCTTAGCCAGGGGGGCAGGATGCCCACCACTACTACCACCCTTAGCCAGGGGGGCTGGATGCCTACCACTGCTACCACCCTCAGCCAGGGGGGCAGGATGCCTACCACTACTACCACCCTTAGCCAGGGGGCAGGATGCCTACCTCTACTACCACCCTCACCCAGGGGGCAGGATGCCCACCACTACTACCACCCTCACCCAGGGGGGCTGGATGCCTACCACTACTACCACCCTTAGCCAGGGGGGCAGGATGCCTACCACTACTACCACCCTTAGCCAGGGGGGCAGGATGCCCACCACTACTACCACCCTTAGCCAGGGGGGCTGGATGCCTACCACTACTACCACCCTCAGCCAGGGGGCAGGATGCCTACCACTACTACCACCCTCAGCCAGGGGGCAGGATGCCTACCACTACTACCACCCTTAGCCAGGGGGCAGGATGCCTACCACTACTACCACCCTTAGCCAGGGGGGCAGGATGCCCACCACTACTACCACCCTTAGCCAGGGGGGCAGGATGCCCACCACTACTACCACCCTCACCCAGGGGGGCAGGATGCCTACCACTACTACCACCCTTAGCCAGGGGGCAGGATGCCCACCACTACTACCACCCTTAGCCAGGGGGGCAGGATGCCCACCACTACTACCACCCTCAGCCAGGGGGGCAGGATGCCTACGCTACCACCCTCAGCCAGGGGCGGGATGCTACTCTACCCTTAGCCAGGGGGCAGGATGCCCACCACTACTACCACCCTCACCCAGGGGGGGCAGGATGCCCACCACTACTACCACCCTTAGCCAGGGGGGCAGGATGCCCACCACTACTACCACCCTTACCCAGGGGGCAGGATGCCCACCACTACTACCACCCTTAGCCAGGGGGCAGGATGCCTACCACTACTACCACCCTTAGCCAGGGGGCAGGATGCCCACCACTACTACCACCCTTAGCCAGGGGGGCAGGATGCCCACCACTACTACCACCCTCAGCCAGGGGGGCAGGATGCCTACCACTACTACCACCCTTAGCCAGGGGGCAGGATGCCTACCACTACTACCACCCTTAGCCAGGGGGGCAGGATGCCTACCTCTACTACCACCCTTAGCCAGGGGGCAGGATGCCCACCACTACTACCACCCTCACCCAGGGGGGCAGGATGCCCACCACTACTACCACCCTTAGCCAGGGGGGCAGGATGCCTACCACTACTACCACCCTTAGCCAGGGGGCAGGATGCCCACCACTACTACCACCCTTAGCCAGGGGGGCTGGATGCCTACCACTACTACCACCCTCAACCAGGGGGGCAGGATGCCTACCACTACTACCACCCTTAGCCAGGGGGCAGGATGCCTACCACTACTACCACCCTTAGCCAGGGGGCAGGATGCCTACCTCTACTACCACCCTTAGCCAGGGGGGCAGGATGCCCACCACTACTACCACCCTCACCCAGGGGGGCAGGATGCCCACCACTACTACCACCCTTAGCCAGGGGGCAGGATGCCCACCACTACTACCACCCTCACCCAGGGGGGCAGGATGCCCACCACTACTACCACCCTTAGCCAGGGGGCAGGATGCCCACCACTACTACCACCCTCACCCAGGGGGGCAGGATGCCCACCACTACTACCACCCTCACCCAGGGGGGCAGGATGCCTACCACTACTACCACCCTTAGCCAGGGGGCAGGATGCCCACCACTACTACCACCCTTAGCCAGGGGGGCTGGATGCCTACCACTACTACCACCCTCAACCAGGGGGGCAGGATGCCTACCACTACTACCACCCTTAGCCAGGGGGCAGGATGCCTACCACTACTACCACCCTTAGCCAGGGGGCTGGATGCCTACCACTACTACCACCCCCACTCATAGGATGGACAATGCATGACACAACAAGCACACCACAACCTAGGGAATGCAAGATTAAGACATCCCCCCACCACCATGACAAGCGTGTGAGCAGGCTGTGTCAAATGCCTACAACACCGAACATGACATTGAACATACAATGTGACCCCCTAGCACATGTGCCACACATATATGTGTGTGGCACCCACAATGCAAGCAGCCCATGACCATTGTGGCAATGGGGCCTAAACCCCCATCATCACAGTGACCAAAAGGCAAGTGTGGGGTCCATAGCTGAAGCACATTTTGACCATTGTGGCAATGGGGTCTAAACCCCCATCATCACAGTGACCAAAAGGCAAGTGTGGGGTCCATAGCTGAAGCACATTTTGACCATTGTGGCAATGGGGTCTAAACCCCCATCATCACAGTGACCAAAAAGGGAAGTGTGGGGTCCATAGCTGAAGCACATTTTGACCATTGTGGCAATGGGGTCTACACCCTCATCATCACAGTGACCAAAAGGTAATTGTTGACAAAGAAAGAGCTGCAACTGCCAAACTGCATGGATCATTCCTGGTCACAGAACCAAAAACTCATCTGTGGCAAAGTAGTGTATGTGTCCCATTGCAACATAAATTGGGGGAGCCAAATACTGCAGTGCAAATGAGACATTCCTTTGGCCATGTGCAGACAAACAACACCCATGGGGGCTGAGACCGTCAACAGTCATCAATGACACAATGACAGAAGTGACCATCAGAATGCAGACCCACATATTTGCACCAATGGGCACACAAATGCAGATACCCTGTGGAGACAGCAGATGTGAGGTGAACAGATACCATACCATGGCAGCAATGGGACACACAAACCATGATCACTGTGCTGACCGATGACCTAGGAGTCCCAGGGACAGCAGGGGAAACACACCAAACAACATACAGCCAATGGCACACCCAAGATATGCCAATGCAGTGGTGCAGATGCACAAACACAAACAGGCAGACCAACACTGTCATCATACACAGCAGGTGAGGGGTGGGGGTGCCAGTGTCCCCAGGCAACAACACAACACATGAGGAGAGCTGAATACCAATCATACAGATGTGCATACACTGCCACACTAAGGTAACTCATGGATCCAAATCCCCTATGTGGGCAAGCAGGCATTGACAGGTGAGAGGGAGCACAAAACACACATGTCACACAGGCACGTAGGAACAACAACTGACACAGCAAGTCACAGACACACCACAGCACCACCCCCAGGGCCCCCACAATGTGGTGACCCTGGGCTGAAGAAAAATACCACTGTGATGACAAAGCTAAATGTCGTTCACACTGTGAACCACAGTCAGGTGTCCTGAGCAACAAACTACCATCACACCTACACAAGCACAAATCAATCAGCATGGCCAGTAAGCCAAGGCCAACATGGAGGCAGGGGACTAGCTGGGCAACGACTCTCATCTGCACACACTCAAGACCACACCCCTCGACCTCCAACAATGTGCAGCAGTGAAGTACACATGCACTGGTGACATTGCACATGCACCCATGACTATTCCAGGGTGGTGGGTGGGAACCAAGGTGTAGAAACACATCACACATGGACACTCAACAAGACTCCTGAATGTCTGACACACTGCACACTACGCTGTACATGGACATGACGGCAATACCACACCGACCAATGGGATCCCAGCCACAGTCACACACCAATGAAGAAGCCAAGGTCACCCACAAAGAACACACATAGACAACAACCAACATTGCAGCCCGGACCCTAAGGAGTGCCAGCAGTCACACACACAACGTGTCACAATCACTGAAAGATAACACAAACTGGAAATCACATGACAGGGGCAAACAACAAGTGCCAAAGGGAAACCTGACTGTGACCCATCTGCGTCAGCACACAAACTCTGCCCTGACAGCAAACACACCTATGGGTGACACCCTGATGACCAGTAATGTGCCATGCACCCACATCACAGAGAACACAGGGAGAAGACTTTGGGGGAACATAGCTCAAGTCAGCAAGCATCACAAACAGGTACAACACTAGGGATCACAGCATGCGCAGATGAATGGAAGTGAACACACAGACATGCACATACAACACACACCTTGGGCGCAGGCAATGTCACACGTGTACACACTGCCATGAGGGGACTCCACTCCTGTGTGAGGAAAGCTGTGCCATATGTTGCCTCAGTAGGGCCCCATCATGTCAGCTGAGCACTTGGTCACACAATCAACAATTAGCACCAAATGAGGGCTCCCATCACATCAGCCTGGTCATGGATGTGCCAACGGAATCATCAGCACAGATCCAACACACTTGTATAGCAATGTTGCACTGACTACACGGATGAGTCCCTCCCCATTGATGCCCAAACCTGCATGTCCACTGGAGATGGCAACACGGTCAGGGAAGTAGACAAATGCAACGATGGCAGGCACAACAGATGTGCAGGGGTGGAAGCCACAGATATGAAATTGCCAATGTAAGTAGGAAACCCATTGCCAAATACTGAACACATGACACCCTCAGATGCTGCTATTGATGACATGGATACACCACATGATAGGACACATTCCCCCTGGACCACATGGGTTCCTGCACAGTAACACTTCATAATCATGAGACCAGATATCACCATCACTGCAGCAAGGGCATGGTTAGCTGCACCAACAACATGTACATCTGAAGCATGAGCACTAGAGAAAAGAAAGTTGCTTTATTCAGCATATGTGTTGAGGCCAAACGAAGTCCTGAAAAAAGAGCAAAGGCCAATGGCCAGTCCATTGTCAAAGTTCAAACAGGGTGACACTGGCAGATGTCACCCTACGCATGCCTGCACAATACCAGGGACAATCCACTAGGAGGGGCAACCGGGGGGCAGGCCAGGCACCGCAGGGACAGGATCAGGGCTCACCAGGGGAGTCAGGGAAGGGGTGGTGGGTGCTGGAGAGCCACTGACAACTGCAGTGGAGGTGTCTGACATGGTGTGTGCCGGCACAACTGGGGGGCATGACACAGATGTCGTGGGTGCCGGCACAACTGCAGTGGACCCTGCAGATGGGGTGGACAGGTCCGCCACTGCAGTGCCCAAGTCAGACAGGGCGGTAGTGGACTCCACTGCAGTGCCTACCTCCAGGGGAGGAGAATGGGGAACAGGCAAGGTGGGTTGGACAGAGGGGGGGACACCCTCACCACATCAGTGGCACAGACAAGCGCAGCGGGGGGTGTGGTGCTGGGAGAGCAAGTGGCAGGGGGAGAAGGCCGGAGCATCTTGGGGATGGTATATCTGTGGGTGGGGGAACCTGGGGCAGGGTGTGGTGGGGGCACCTGTGCAGTGGGGGCCTGAGGGATGGAGGACGGAGACCTTGTGCCTGAGCTGCAGGGCGGTGGCGGGGTCTTGCTCTTAGCACTCCGGGGGGACTTGCGGGTGGGGGCCTCAGTCCGTCTGCGCCTGGGGAGGGTGTCCGGGGGCGAGGGGCACTCTGCTCCGTGTGGGTGGGCTTCCTCTTCCCCCGGGATGCTGGAGCAGCTTCATCGGTGGGGAAGAGGCCGAGGTCACAGAGGAAGAGCTGCTGTGACTTTGGGGTTGCAGGTGAGGCAAGGGAGGGTGCTTTGGAGGGAGAGGGAACTGAGGACTGCGCAGTGCATGTGGATGCGTGTGTGTGTTCCAGGGCCCCATCCCCTGTGAGTCTGGCTTCAGTCCCCTGAATGTGCGTGCGTGTGCGTTTTGTCATTGGCGTGTGTGTCAGTGTGCTGGATGTGTGTGTGCTGGTGTGTGCCAGTGTGTGTGTGCCTGGGATGGGTAAGGTGCTGGGGAGTGTGGATGGAGCAGAGGCAGGAGGGGTGAGGGACCGTTTGAGGAGGGACACTGCTGCCGTCAGGGAGGAGTCCATGGACCTATTGCCCCTCTGTAGGTCAGACATGCCCGATGAGATGCCCTCCATGAACGACACCAGCTGAGTCAACAGCGCGGTGTGCGCATGGAGGACACTCAGCATGGCTGTCTGCCCTACATGGAGCTGGCGAAGGAGGTACACAGACTCCTCACTCAGGGCAGCAGGGGACACAGGGGCAGGGGGTGCGGTGCCTGGCCCAAAGGAGACACGCTCCCGGACATGGGAGCCTCCACGGACCTGGGGAATGGGAGCCGATGGGAGGGCGGTGGTGGTGCTGGTGGTGGCGGGGACAGCAACACTAGCTGGGGTGTGGTGGCTGCTGACACCCGCCTCCACAAGGGAGTCATCCTCCGAGTTGCTCTGGTCCTCAGCTGAGGTGGATGCTGCTGAGGACTCCTCGGTGTGGCTCCCCTCGCCCTCCGTGCCACTGGGTCCCTCCGACCACTCCTCGGCTGCTGACCCAGTCTGGCTCTCCGGCTCCTCCTGGTCCGTGGAGCTGTCCCCTTCCGTGGCCGTGGATGTATCTGCAAACAATGGGGAAACAGACAGACATCAGTCACCTGCACATAACGCACACACCACTGTGAGCACAGCACATCACAGAGCAAGCCCTGGCATCATTAGTTGTGCATTGCTAAAAGTGCACTAATTGAACAGGAGAAGTCAATTGTCAGTCTGATGCCAAGCATGGCACTCACATCCCACATGGCCTTGCACCCATCTGTCTGGTGTCTGTTGGATTGCAACACCCCAGTGTTGACACATGCACCAAGTACACAGTAGTTGGACAGTGCAGAGGACACGGTGTGGACACATCACAGCTCTTGCCACTGAGTCAGTACAGGTTTACGGATGTAAGGGATGCCCAGAGTCAAATAGGAAATGCATGTGATGCATACCAGCGACAGACACCATGATGCACCCATGTCCTGATAGCCAGCGCCACTATGGTGTGCATGTAGCACATGTCACTCCCCTGCAGGATCACCAATCAGTAGACACATGCCATGGCGGAGGCATGACTGCAAAGTCATACATCACTGTCTCAGTGATGTATGACTTTGCAGCCAGACAACAACACTCTGCACTGTGTCACAATAGTAGGTCATGGGGAATGCAAGTCCTGGAGCTGCACAAGTGCACATGTACATCCCCCCACAACACATCCTCTTAACCCTCATCTGTCCAGGTCATACCTATTGGACATATGGGAGACCTGTGACACTACCCTCGGAACCTGAGCCCCTCACACTCTGCTGTGCATGGGGAACAGCTGCCTGAACTTCACATTTACATGCCCCAGTCTGCATGGGCAGCTGATCAGACACCTATGTGTCACACAAGTATCGTCTCCTATGGTCACATCTCCAGTGGCATGCTGAGCCCCTACCAAGAAACTCCACAGCAGTCCTGGCGACTAATCCACAGCACACTGACACAGAGGCAGACACCTGAGGGGCAAATCACTGTGCACAATGTGTCCTCTGATACACGGGAGTGGGAGTACAGAGTGTATTGTATGGCCTGGAGTAGGCATGACTGTCCAGCCCCACATGAATGAGGGATGAGCCCTGGACTGTAGGCAGCTGGCTAAGTATGTGTGACACACGTCATATACATACTCCTGGGGCCCAAACATTGTTCCCACCCGCAGCATGGGTGTGTGCCAGGTACCCCAGCCACATGTGGTGGATCAGCTCAGCAATTGGACCACAGATCAAAGTAACACGCTGAATACATGTCAGAATACAGGCATTGTGTAAGCAATGGACCCACCCATGATGCCCACCACAGAGTCAGGGAAACAGATGCTGTCTCCCACCTTGAGTCAAGCAAACTGCAAGGACACAGTCCTAAGTGACAGAATTCCCTGCATGTAAGGGCCACACCTGGGTATCAGATGAGGAGTGGGCAGTGCACAATAGAGGGACATGGCTCCTGGACAACATGACTGCTGTACTGTGGCAGTTCAACCTGGCCCGAGGAGGGCACATAACATGTTAGACAGAGTACACAGTGCAGTCTTTGACTCACCCCCTCCTTGCTGCTCTCTGGCCTTCAGCTGCCCATCCAGGTCTGGAAAGACCACCGCCAGGATCCTGAGCATGTGGGGGTCAGGGTCCGTGTTCCGCCCCTCCTGCGAGGAGGCGACAGCTTCAGCTGGACCCGTGCAATCCTCCGGGTCCAGCCCCGAAGGTCCTGCCACCTCTTTTGGCAGTTGCGGATCCGGCGCTTGTAGACCCCCACGGACCGGACAGCCCGGACGATGTCCTTCCAGATCTCATGCTTCCGATGGGCAGAAGCCTGTCAGGATGACAAAGTGATAAGGACATTACTACACATGCAACATATCCGTGCATGACACAGTTGCATATACATGTCGCAATCACAGGGGCACATGGTGTACCCAGGCAGTGCACGGCTGCCCATGGACAGTTTTCCAGAAGTCACTACATGGTATCATAGCATGGGGAGTAAAACCCTGTTCAGAAGCACTGTCACTGCACCATACCTGTCCAGTGCAAGTCACTACACACTATGGGGGGTGACAACTACTCAGTGAGCCTGCTAGCCAGTGGTGTGCTGACTCTCAGCCTTGCTAGTCAGACAAAATGCACATTCAGAAAGGCAGTGCACAGAACACTCACCTGCTCCCCTGGTGTCCCATACAGCTTGCTGTACTGTGGAAGTAGGCTGTCCAGCAGGGCCTGGTTCTCTTCAAGGCTGAAGGCTGGGGCTCTCTCCACAGTACGTGCCATTGCAGGGTCCAGAGGGGCAGAGACAGCAGCAGTGCAGTGGCAGATGTCGTCCTGGAGCATGTAGTGCAGGCAAGTGGGCTCTCAGGGGAACATGCAGCAATATATATGTGCTGGAGAGGCAGATACTGTCCCTTGTGTCCAAAGTGATAGGTCCAAGTCGTTTGCATCTTCTGAATCTGGCCAATCCATGGAATAGCAGCACCAAAACACGCCCACAGCATCCTTCAAATCTTCAACTTCATGACATACATGATTTTGCAACATTGTTGTGGGTGACCAACTGATTTTCCAGCAACCGACTCGTTCGAATATTCGAAAACGCGTCCGTTGCCAGGCAAGCCCATTGTCAATGGGTGCGCACCGATCGGTCCATTGAGGTACAACGCGCACAGGGGTACAACGCGTACCCGCACACATTGAAAGCAATGGGCCGGCCGGAGGCACCGATCGGTCCATTGCTGTTCAACGCGCACAGGGGTACAACGCGTACCCGCACACATTGAAAGCAATGGGCCGGCCGGAGGCACCGATCGGTCCATTGCTGTTCAACGCGCACAGGGGTACAACGCGTACCCGCACACATTGAAAGCAATGGGCCGGCCGGAGGCACCGATCGGTCCATTGCTGTTCAACGCGCACAGGGGTACAACGCGTACCCGCACACATTGAAAGCAATGGGCCGGCCGGAGGCACCGATCGGTCCATTGCAGTACAACGCGCACAGGGGTACAACGCGTACCCGCACACATTGAATGCAATGGGCCGGCCGGAGGCACCGATCGGTCCATTGCAGTACAACGCGCACAGGGGTACAACGCGTACCCGCACACATTGAATGCAATGGGCCGGCCGGAGGCACCGATCGGTCCATTGAGGTACAACGCGCACAGGGGTACAACGCGTACCCGCACACATTGAAAGCAATGGGCCGGCCGGAGGCACCGATCGGTCCATTGCTGTTCAACGCGCACAGGGGTACAACGCGTACCCGCACACATTGAAAGCAATGGGCCGGCCGGAGGCACCGATCGGTCCATTGCTGTTCAACGCGCACAGGGGTACAACGCGTACCCGCACACATTGAATGCAATGGGCCGGCCGGAGGCACCGATCGGTCCATTGCAGTACAACGCATCACTGTACATGTGACTGGCATATGTCAGCATGCCTGTCTCAGATGGACATATGCCAGCCACAGATAGCTCCCAGGGAGTGAGGGGCACACCTACATCACGACAGCCTGTCCAAACCTTATCATAAGGCATGTAAGGCTGCATTTCCTATTGTGTGTATGTTGGTGTACATGTTGTCCTGTGGGTGTCACCTGTGGGCAGCCACCCCCAGGCTGTGCACGTGTTAATGGGGACAGGATCCTGGGTGTTACGTGTACGTGACCACTGTGATGTGCAACTGTTCATATCTGTGCATGTGCCATGGTCACATTTCACAGTGGTGTTTGTGTATGTCATGTCACATACCCCGTGAGTCCCATGTGGGACGGTATGTTTGAGCCAGGGTGTCCCAGTGGCACAATAGTGATGGCCCTCCACAGTCTTTGTGCATGTAGTGTTTACAATGTCTCTGATTTCATGTGCACAATGGGAGACAGTCTCCACATCCACGTTGTGTGTGCATGGACTCTGATGTTGTGCGTGTGTGTCACAGACGTCCATGGCTCTCCTGCCATGGCAAGTGTGGCCACTACCTGTGGGGGTCATGTTTGTTTTGTTGTGGTGTACACATGATACTCCAGGTGATGCCAGTGTCCATGTGGCATTACAGGGTCCCTGGGAATGTGCCTGTCGTTGAGCTGTGGTGCCTGGGGCACATCTGTCCTCACATGTCACTGGGGGGTGACTGTGACACAGCATCATGATATCCAATGGGCCAACCTGGGACAAATTGATGCCACCTGTAGGACCGTGTTGACAGATGTTGGCCATGTATGTACCATAAATGTCGTTCCGGTACTGCACACTTCATGTAGTTGTGCCTCATGATGATGTATGTTGGGATCTTGAGTGTGTTCAATGCCGCATATGTGGGGTGACTGACGATCTTGCTTACTTCTCCTCTGCACTGCAGGGCTCCTGCTGTCCATCGGCCATTCCCAGACCTGGCAACGATGGTGGAACGGGACAGCATCCGACGGTACCGCTTCACCAGGCAGCTGATTGAGGATTTTGCAGTGCAGTTGTCCCCACATTTGCAGCCTGGCCGGCCGTATCCTACAGCGCTGACCCCCAAGGTGAAGGTGATGGCAGCCCTACACTTCTTTGCCACCGGTACCTTCCAACATACTGTGGCGTCTGCTGGTGGGATGTCACAGACCATGTTCAGCCGTGTGCTCCGCGATGTTTTGGCGGCAATGTTGCTCTTCCTGAACCGGTACATCTATTTCCCTAGACTGCGACGACTCACTGACGTGAAGAGTGACTTTTATGCCCTGGGGAGGATGCCGCATGTAATTGGCTCCATTGATGGGACACATGTGGCTTTGGTACCACCACAGGCCCAGGAGCAGGCCTACAGGAACCGCAAGCACTACCACTCGGTCAATGCACTGGTGGTGTGTCTTGCAGACATGACCATCACACACGTGTGTGCCCGTTTCCCTGGTTCAGCACACGATGCCTTTGTGATGAGGAGTAGTCGCATCCCCAGGTTGATGGCACAGATGCAGAACCAGCGTGCCTGGCTTGTCGGTGTGTACTGACTTTGTGCCATTGTGTGTGATCTGATCTGTAGTATTCCGCCCACTTTTCCAAGTCAGCTGATGTGCACTTGTCTGTCCGTAGGTGACTCGGGATACCCCAACATGCCGTGGTTGCTGACACCCCTCAGGAACCCTGTGACACCTGCCCAGATGCGCTACAATGAGGCACATGGTCGGACCAGGAGAGTGATTGAGCGGACCTTTGGTCTCCTGAAGAGCCGCTTCCGCTGCCTGGACAAGACCGGAGGGTCCCTCCCATATGCCCCTGCGAAAGTGTGCAAGATTATCATCGTCTGCTGCATGCTCCACAACCTGGCAGTGCGGAAGGAGTTGCCTCTCATCCAGGATGACGATGACCAACATCCGCCACCTGTGGAGGATCCTGGCCTGGACCACGATGCCAGTGACGATGATGATGATGATGGTGATGGTGATGTCCGCACACAGCTCATCACCAACTTCTTTAGCTGAATGTGAGTATCCTGAGGTGTCATGTGAATGATGTGAGTTGGCATGATGTGTGGGTGGTGCTCTGGTGCTGTTGGAGTGTGTCCATGGGCTACTTGACAGGATGTGTGTTGCGATGTGTGGTGACAGGTGGGCTGTACTCCCCAACAGTGTTGACATGCTAACTTGGTTCTGGGTGGGTATCTTGTAACATGTATTGTGCATGAGTTTTGCTGTTCTGTCCTGTACTGCATTGCTTTTGACTGTGTGTCATTTCTGTCCTTCACAGGGTACTTTCAGATTCGTTTGGTCAACTGTGTCCACCGACGACGTGATTGCACATCCAGGCTGGTAGCTGTTGTGTCCCTACAGGTGATGTGCGCCACACCCATGGACTTCCTTCTGTCTACAGTTGTTGACTGTGTGCCCGCTACCAGGTGGGGTTACCTTGCATCTGTAGTGGTTACGGCATGTTGCTACTGTGTAATAAACCTGTGCTTCACTTAGTGATGTGCGTTGTCTGTGGTCACACATTTGACTGCCATTTGCTTACTGCACCTGTGGGCTACTTGACTACAACTGGGAATGGGTGTGGTGTCTGTGCATTGCACCGTCTTCCCTGGCAACATCAGTGTAGGCAATGAGTCAGATGGCCTAGGTGTGTATGTGTTGTGTAGCCCTGGTGGTGTGTCTCCCTCATATGTGTCACGTTGCCTGTACTCACATGCCTGTGTTGTCCTTGCTGTTGCAGTTCGCATACACTGTGTAATTTTGCAGTTCATCATCCCCATAACAGCACCCACGTTGGAATCACGACAGAGGCAAGTATGGTGTATTAGTGTGTTTATTGTGATAATAGTGCATAGGATGGATTGTGCTGTACATGAATCTTGCAATCCCAAGTTCCTAGATGAATAGAAAGTCCAGGTAGACAGGATCCCCAGTATCGGGGCCACAGTTGTCTGACACATTGTTCCAACTTGTACTCCCCATGCTATGTGTGGGAGTAGTGTTGCCATCAACAGGGTGAACAGTCTGTGCACAAAGGCGAAAATCCAGAACAGGTTCAGGCTTCCTGGGAGTTGCGCTTGGCCATCAGCCTCTCACTTTCCCCTCCTCGGACGACCCCTCTTCTTGGGGGGGGCCCTCAAGTGCAGGCTGCTGCGGTGCAGGGGACTCTCCGCCAGAGTCCTCCTCCCTCCCTGTGGCAGTTGCTGTTTGTTCGGTACCAGATGTTGTTGGCACACAGGGAGGTGTGGACTGGTTGCTGTTCATCTGGCGGAGGCATTGTAAAATGTCCCTGTGCACCGCCGTCATCTCATGTAGTACATCCCACTTGGACTCCACGCGGGTCATGTGGGAGTCCACACGTGACATGTGGGAGTCCACACGTGACATGTGTGACTCCACTTGGGACATGTGGGAGTCCAAGCGGGCATGATGGGCAGCCTGCTGCTGTTTGATGTCTCTGAGGAGCCCCACTACCTGGCTGAGCTCTCCGGTGCTGGACTGGTACGCATCAGCTATGCGTACCAGTTGTGGGTCTTCATGCACACCAGCAACGTCTGCAAGCAGCGACCTCTGTCTCCCACCCCTCCCACCACCCCTGCTGACATGTGCAGTGTGTGCAGTTGCACGCACAGATAACCCTGGTCCACCTTGGGGGTTGGTGGTGGTGGTGGTGTCCATGGCCCCAGGTTGGTCCAGGGTCACTGCGCTGGTGTTGTTCCTTATTCTGTCCATGTCGGCAGGGATGGTATTCGTGGTGACAGTCGTTGGAGGGGTGGGTGCAGGGGGTGCAGCTGGTGGACCTGCTGGTGCTGCAGCTGGTGGTCCTGCTGGTGCAGCATGTTGACTTGCACCGGATGTGCCAGGTTGTTCTTCATCGTCCGAGGAGGACAGAGGCTGTACGACGCCAGTGAGCTCGGCATCCTCTTGAGCCTGGGACTGGGACTCCTCAGCGTCTGCTGCTGTGTCCCTATCATCACCTGTTTTTGGGAGACACAAACAATGTATGTCATGTTTCTGCAGGCATCAGTGGTTGACACACCTGACAGTTGTGACTGTGCCTCGGGGTGCGGGCCTGTACATTGTATTGTCCTAAGTCGTCACAGTCAGGGGTTGATATTGGTGTGGCACATTGTCCTGCATTATTTGGGCATTTCTATGTATTCTCTGGGGTGTGAACATGGTCTGCATTGATTGTGTTTGGTTGTCAGCCAGACCTCCTTCCCACCCACCCACCCACCCAGTCAGTTATCCCACCATGGAACGTGCTTGCATTGCAGGGAGTGTAAGTTGTCTCTCAGGATGTCAGTCAGTGGTGTCCTGCTGTTTGTTGGTGCACAGTTGGCAGCAGGGCCTTGTGCTCCCCACAGCAGTAGCCAGTGTCAGCCATCTTGTGAGTCCTTCTCCACTCCCTGTGATGTGAGCATGGTTCAGGGTGGTGTTGATGGGACAGTTGTGGGGGTGAGCTATGTCTGTGACTACGACTCCCATCATGCTATTGCCTCCACCCCCTTCCCAGCATGCCCATGCTTCCTTCCTTTTGACTCTGCTTCCCTGTGGGGTGGGCTGGCTGTGCTGACAGGATGGCTGGGAGTGTTGTCCTGGCAGTTGTTTGGCTAAGAGTCCCAAGAGTGTCCCTGTGCTTCACACAACATAACCCAGGGTGGTGGTGCTTTGTGGGATCTTGTGTTAGGATGGAGGGCATTGCATTCTACCAGGTGGGTACTGTGGAGTTTGTGTTGGGGGGGTGAGGGGAGGTGCTGGTGACTATAGTCAGTGCTGCAAGTCCCCCTTCCCACCCAGCCAGCCAGATATCCCACCATGGAACGTGCTTGCATTGCAGGGAGTGGAAGTTGTCTCTCAGGATGTCAGTCAGTGGTGTCCTGCTGTTTGTTGGTGCACAGTTGCCAGCAGGGCCTTGTGCTCCCCACAGCAGTAGCCAGTGTCAGCCATCTTGTGAGTCCTTCTCCACTCCCTGTGATGTGAGCATGGTTCAGGGTGGTGTTGATGGGACAGTTGTGGGGGTGAGCTATGTCTGTGACTACGACTCCCATCATGCTATTGCCTCCACCCCCTTCCCAGCATGCCCATGCTTCCTTCCTTTTGACTCTGCTTCCCTGTGGGGTGGGCTGGCTGTGCTGACAGGATGGCTGGGAGTGTTGTCCTGGCAGTTGTTTGGCTAAGAGTCCCAAGAGTGTCCCTGTGCTTCACACAACATAACCCAGGGTGGTGGTGCTTTGTGGGATCTTGTGTTAGGATGGAGGGCATTGCATTCTACCAGGTGGGTACTGTGGAGTTTGTGTTGGGGGGGGTGAGGGGAGGTGCTGGTGACTATAGTCAGTGCTGCAAGTCCCCCTTCCCACCCAGCCAGCCAGATATCCCACCATGGAACGTGCTTGCATTGCAGGGAGTGGAAGTTGTCTCTCAGGATGTCAGTCAGTGGTGTCCTGCTGTTTGTTGGTGCACAGTTGCCAGCAGGGCCTTGTGCTCCCCACAGCAGTAGCCAGTGTCAGCCATCTTGTGAGTCCTTCTCCACTCCCTGTGATGTGAGCATGGTTCAGGGTGGTGTTGATGGGACAGTTGTGGGGGTGAGCTATGTCTGTGACTACGACTCCCATCATGCTATTGCCTCCACCCCCTTCCCAGCATGCCCATGCTTCCTTCCTTTTGACTCTGCTTCCCTGTGGGGTGGGCTGGCTGTGCTGACAGGATGGCTGGGAGTGTTGTCCTGGCAGTTGTTTGGCTAAGAGTCCCAAGAGTGTCCCTGTGCTTCACACAACATAACCCAGGGTGGTGGTGCTTTGTGGGATCTTGTGTTAGGATGGAGGGCATTGCATTCTACCAGGTGGGTACTGTGGAGTTTGTGTTGGGGGGGGTGAGGGGAGGTGCTGGTGACTATAGTCAGTGCTGCAAGTCCCCCTTCCCACCCAGCCAGCCAGATATCCCACCATGGAACGTGCTTGCATTGCAGGGAGTGGAAGTTGTCTCTCAGGATGTCAGTCAGTGGTGTCCTGCTGTTTGTTGGTGCACAGTTGCCAGCAGGGCCTTGTGCTCCCCACAGCAGTAGCCAGTGTCAGCCATCTTGTGAGTCCTTCTCCACTCCCTGTGATGTGAGCATGGTTCAGGGTGGTGTTGATGGGACAGTTGTGGGGGGGCAATATGTGTGACTGCGACTCCCATGATGCTATTGGCTACACTGACTTGGCCAGCATACACAGAATTCCTTCCTTTGAGTGGTCTTCACTGTGTGTTGGTGTTGTTGTGGTGGCTACATGTGTGGATGTGTGTGTTAGTTCTATTTGTGCCACTGCCTAGCTGTAGTTGTGGTTGTGTTTGTACATGTGTTGGCACAGTTGGATGTGACTTTTTTGATGGCATGTGTTGTGTTTATCTGACTGACATACACATTTTGGGATGATTCTGTTCTAGTTGCTGTGTAATTGCTATGTGTGCATGGTTTGACTCTCCCCTTGACAGTGATGTGTGTGTTTTGTGGCAGTTTATTGTGTACATTTGTTGTGTACTCACCAGGCTCTGGGATGTTCTCTAGTCCATATACGCTCACTGGCGGAAGGATGGCCCGCACCTTCTCCTCCCAGGGCCTGAGGTATATTGGCTTGGCAGGAGGGCCACTGCCGGTATGTTGGCTGTTGATGTAGTCTATCTTCAGCAGGTCCCGTACCCTCCTGCGCACGTCATACCACCTGTTCTGGATGTCCGTCTTTGTGCGCCGACATGATGATTGGGCGTTCACCCTGTTGATGATCCTCTCCCACATCTTGGTTTTCTGCGACATGGGGGTCTGTTGGACCAGAGTGCCAAACAGCTGTGGCTCCACCCTGAGGATCTCGTCTACCAGGACTTCCAATTCACAATCTAGGAACTTGGGATTCTTCTTGGGGGGCATGGTGATGGGTGGTGATGGTGAGTGATGTGTGTGTTGGTGTGCAGGTGAGGGTGTGTGAGTGTGTGTTTTGCTGGGTGTATGTGAGGTAGGTATTTGTTGGTGTGCTGATGGTGTGTGGCTTGTGTGAGGGGTGAGCTGTGGGTGTGTGGTTGCTTTCTCTTGGGTGCTGGCAGTGAAATGGCATTTGCAAAGGCTCATGGTAGTGATTTGTGTCCTTTATATAGGTGGAGTTGTGGGTGTGTCTTTGTTCTCTGTCCCCACCCCCCCAGTATTTATTGGCTTGGTAATTGCTTGTTTGGCCTTTTTTTGGTTGATTTTTCCTTTGTGCTGTTTGTGTATGTTGGAAACGTTCTTGTGACCGAGTCGGACCCTGCATTGGTCTCGTACGGTGTTTTCCGTTTCGTTCACGCTGTGTTTGTGCAGTTTTGTATGCTGCGTACGCGTCGGTCGCGGTGTATTGTGTTGCTTCGGCTCGGTTTTGTATGCGTGTCGGTCGTACGGCTTGTCCTCCGTCCGACTCGGTCGTGTTTTTCGCGCCTTGCATCGTACTTTGCGGGTTGGAGTTGGCGGGTACGATTCGGTCGGATTTGTTCCGGGTGCGTGTCGGTCGGTTGGATTCGCGTGTTTTTCCGGCCGGATTGCAATTTTCCGAGCGGCTCGGTCGGTCGGCTTGGTTTCCTGACGTGTCGGTCGGATTTATCGCGGCTTGCATCGTACTTGGCGTGTCGGGCGCCACTGGTACGTGTCGGTCGGTATTTTTTCCGGATCCGAGTCGGTCGGTGCTTTTTCCGGCCCGAATCGGAATCGACCCCTTAGCTTAGTGAACTCATAGTAGGAGTGCACTATCTATATATTGTTTTATATACTCGCATATATACATTGTTTAGTAAGATAGTGGAACTGTTCATCCTGTTCACTATCCTTATATTGCTAATTACTCTTATCTGCTTCTGTCTATTGATCATCACAATGGTACAACACACATTGAAAAACACCCCTCTGTGTATTCCTTGTATATTTTTCTGAGAGAAACAGAGCACAAGTGACTGAGCAAAAGGGTTCTAGATCTGTTACCATAATGCCTGGGAGAGATCAAGGTTGTCATGTTCTGTGGTTGCTAAAACCATTTGGTACCTGGCTAGGTTTAGGGGTACTTATGGTGGCACTGTGAGCTAGCTGGCTTTTAGGACAATATACCCTAGGGGGGGTGCTCGGAATCAATCTCGCACCATCCCAAAGTTTATGTTGCCCAACAAATGCGCAGTTCCTACTGGAAAGTGGAAACTACACAACAGAGACATCATCAGAGTTACAAGCATAGAAGGTCAAACACTTGTAAATTGACTTGTGCAACAATCTTGTGCATAAAGCATACAGAGGGAAGCCACATTTGGGATTCTAGGCAGTTAAAAGGTGGCGAATATAGCATACAAGTGGGAGTACCAGTTCCTAAGATGTCTTCCAGCTGACATGAGAAAGAAATCAATCCATTATAAAGCAAAATGTGGAGCCATGATGAGAATCAAAGGACCTTCACAACACATCAAAAAATAAAAATAAATGTTATAAAAAATAGTGAATATAAAATGGTATGACAACAATCATGTAAAAGTCACGGTTCAGGAATTATTATCGAACTTGCAATGATAGAGAGTCGGGCAGTTGTAAAGTGACTGGTGCAAACATCTTGTACACAAAACATACATGAATAAGAACCATATGTAGAGATCCAGGCACTCTTGGAGGGCAAAAACAATGTTGATATAGGAGTCCCAATTCCTGAGAATACAACCAACTCATTGTAAAATTACATATACCACGATCAAGTCTGTAAAACGTTTCACGAAAAAGACACATAAAGGTGGCCAAGCCCAACAGCTGCATAATTTTATAAAAATAAAAACAATCTACCCCATGTCTATACAGGGCTAGATCTTAAATATCAAGCCCAGTTTACAATTCTTGACAGGGCAAAAGCAATAGGTTCTACTGTGTCAGATTTTAGTAGTTTTATGGTCTCCAAATGCTGCCTTACACCCAAAAAACTGAATAGTGGAAGAATCCTTTTTGACCTCGGCCTATTGTATCTGGGGGCAACAGAATAAAAAATACGCCTCAGTTTCAAGAGTATTGTGACAAACTGGGCACTGAGAACACCATAACGGTTCTATTCAATTGTCTTGCTATGATGGACAATACATATGAAATATTAACATAATTTGTAACTTTACAAATCCGAAATTATTAAGATATTATTTATTGAGATATTATTTTAAAATACAATACCTTTTGATGGCATTGATTTGAGTATCAAACTGATGTGTATTATGACAGTTGATAAGAAGTGTTAATTACCTGTATGGTGAATGCACAGAACCAGCGAGGGCCCAATGTCTTAAGCTAAGTTCACAATCCAGTCAGGAATTTTTGCACACTGATTGGTTTGTGATATGGGCCTACATTTGCAATGCATTATATGCACTAATTAATCTCATCTCAAAATACAGATACACAGTATGTAAAAAAACATCCTTCCTCATCTATGTTCATGAAGCAGGAAGACTTGTGATCCCAGGTAAGTGCCTGTATATTCAGGAATTATTAATACCTGTTAGAGGGACCAGATCTCATCCCTTTTATGTGAGAAATGTTTTAAAGCAGGCAATGACCATTAATGTAACAAGGACTGTTTTAAAAAAGGCCTCCCACCAGCATTCAGAAAGGGGAAGCTGTCCCACAGCAAATTGGTTAGCAACCCAAATTGGGTGTTGGTAACTATTCAGGGGTTTGTGATCGCAGTTGCAAACCATTAATGCACTGCATTGTGACCGAAAATAGCGGGGAACACACATTTAATGCCCCTTCTGTTTGTAAGTCAAAGTGGGTCACAAAAAATATTTTTTCAAGCTGGAAAAGTATTTTGTGGATTTTGTGTTATGCCACCAGTAATTTTACAGCCAAAAAGCCTACAATTTTCCAAATCGGAGTCTTGGAAAATGAGGAACAGTTTGCACATAGGACCTGGGTTTTAAATTGGAATTTGTCTGTCATGCATTAGCAAAGTGTTCTATTCTTGTGTAGTTCAAGTTTTGAGATTTGTTAAACGTTACTGAATGCTATTTCTGCTCCAGCATTTTCAATTTGCCATCCATACCGAGGCTCTTTGTTGGTAGTGAAATTGTGTTTTTGTGGTTTACCTGCATCTCCACCATGTTGCAAAAAGCCTCCCTAATTTTTGGGACATTATGATTCTATTATATCATTTCAATTATTTGCATTGGGTTCCTTTTTTTCTATATTTTTTAAGTTACCATTTAGATGGTTGCTGTGATAAAGGGCCTGGGTGACTTCAAAATGACATTCTTCTTTCTAAATTCCGTTATCGGTACGTTTTACAATATCCACTTCCACTTTCTCCTCTTGTTATCATGAATGTAGACCTCAATGTACGTGAGATTCCCACACTGCCCCACACTCATAGCTTTTCTTGAGAATTAAAAAAAAAACAGCACTTAGCTTTTTTTCCACCATACTACAAGTCTCTACTTAGTTGTCCTAGTTTCTAAAAAGTTGATAGATCGTTTAGGCTATTGTTTTTTCTCATAATTTTTTATCATATTCATTGTATTTTTGTTTCCCTTTGGAATACATTTCATGAACTAGTGTCCCTGCTGATGGATAAGTATCTAGTAAAATAGATCAGTGGTAGCAATATACAGTGGTTAAAATAATCAATAGTGTGACCAGACTTTTTTATCTGAGTTACTCAGATTGAGGTCTACTGTCCCACCTGTGCAAAGTTTCATTTCTATGTGCTTGCCCAGACCCTTGCGCTGACATTCCAAGTGTGTGCTAATTGTGGCTGTGTGTAGCCAGGGAAGCACATGTATGGTATATGAATGAGCCAGAGTTTAGAGGTCAGCGGGATCCATTTTGGATAGACATTGACTGGCACAGCACAAGATGGCAATTGAGGACTGTGCTCCCAGACAGTGAAAGTGGATTGCTTAGTTTTGCAAAGCTGGAAGGTGGAGACCTAGAAACTGTAGTGAGGAGAGTAGTGACAGAGCTGCTTTAGATCTTTCTATGAGGCCTTTGGGTAGCTAGGAGCTGCTGATTAGTTTCTCTGACAAGTGACATTTGCTGGTTGGGTCAGGAGAGGGGTGGGGCTGTAAACTCAGTAAGAGGTGAGGAAGTCTCTAGGTGATGACTGCTCTCTAGTCCTTCCCTGATTATTCCTTCAATTGATCTGAGGAAAGGTAGGTGTAGAAACATCACTCAGTGTGCCTCTGTTGGGGGTGCTCCAGGATGGAGACAACCCGCCTGTGTTGGGCATCACTCTACACAAAGCCTATGTGTGAAGAACAGCCTGGAAAGGCCACTTGAAAGAAGAACCACCCTAAATCATTTCTTCAGTTTCGGACAGTGGCTCTCCTGTCTTCCAGTTGTGTGTAAAAGTGGGACCCATACCACCCACCTTTTAGCCAGTGCTAAGTTGCCAGTGAGAAAAGAATAGAGTGCTCCACAAAGTACTCAGAGGACTGCTGTGCAACCGGTATGGGTGTCTGCCTGACAGCCAGTCTCCCAGACGTAAGGGATGTCTCCTGAGTTCTAGATAGGCTGTCAGAGAAAATGTGTGCCTGCTTTTAAGTACCTAGAAGCCTCCTGAGAAAAGGAAGGAGCCTGACTTGTCTGGCAAGAAGGGAGACTGTCAAGGAAAGAGCAATGCCCAGCACATCTCCTGTAGCAGTGAGATGTACAGGAAGAAGCTGGCTGCGTGAGAGTGGTCCAGGAGGACCTTGAAGTGTTGGGCCCCCCTGTGCTCTCATTCCTGTTCCTGGCAGGAACTGCAATACCTTGATCACATGTTTGCTGAATTCCCAGTCACAGCTGCAATTGCGTGACTACTGAACACCTGTCAGTGGTGCAACTGCTGAGTTGCTGAAGGCCAGAGCGGAGCAGCAACTGCTGAATTAGTTAAGGCCAATTTTGGGTTGCATGTGTGGAACAGTCGGCCTGGACAACTGCCAATTTCAGAGGACAACCTTTGACAGTGCACCTACCTCAGGTTGGAGGCATACAATTTCAGAACCGCAAATCACCGAGATATGAACTGCACCTGTTGTGGCTGAGACTACAACAATCCAGGCTGCAATGGCCTGGACTTTCTACCAACCTCACAAGACCTCGTTCAGTGACCGCAATGAGACAGCTGGTGGGAAAGTTGCTGGAAGTGGCCTGCACCTGACCAGAGGATTGCAACCTAAACCTACTAGTTTTCTGTGGCTTTCCTCAAACACACAGGAGTACTTCTTACAGTGCAAGACATCAGGTGAAAGGACAGGTGAGACTATTCTACTTGTGAAAGGGTAAGACAAACAGACTGATCATGTCTTATGACTTGTGGGTGATTGAGACTGCACGTTAGCCGAATTCATGCTAGTCCTGATTGCCCTTAGATTAAGGGGGACCCATCATCCAGGTATAGCCCTGACAGAGGATGGTGAGGGGGCATGATGGGTGTAATGCCCAAAGACACTAAATAAGTACATGACTATTGGAGTGCATAGTAGTGTGCACTACTAAGTGATTAAGGTACTTTTGTTCTTACCAATAGAAGCACTTGGCTGGACATTCACTAAATTGAGCCTGTTGGATGATTGCTGAGCTCTGATTTTAAGCACCCCCACACTACCTCACTGAGTGGCTTATGACTGTTCACCCTCACTATCCTGAGAGTCAAGTGTGGAAGTAGTTGCCCAATTTGTAAACCCATAGCACAAGGTCCACCAGAACATCAGTGCAAAATAACTCATTCCTCGTGGTTGAGGACCAGTAGCCCCTGCCTGCCGTGTGCCCCCCACAAACAGGGTCTGACAACTAATATGTATTTTTGTAATCGTTTTTCATTCTATTCATTTATTTTATTAAAACTTTCTCTTTTGTAAAACCCAATTAGCGTTAAACAGTTGAACGTTTTACATATTTTAAACCATTTAAAATGTTAAAATATGGTAATTTTCTGGTAAGATAAATTATCTTTTTATTGAGACATTATTGAAAAATTATCTTTTTATTGAGACATTAAGAATCAATGTTGATATAGCACTCAAATATATTTTTTGCGGTATTCTCGTTGTAAGGTATGATTTTTTTCAGACCATTTTACATCAACTGTGTCCATTGTTGAGGGTAAAATGTTTTTTGCAGTATGTGTTTTTTGAGGGGGGTATTATTTTGAGATCCATGATGACTTGCTTGAATAATGCCCTACACTTCCGTCATGTCTAATCACTGTAAATAACTGGTGGTACTGTTAATTTAATGATCCTAACTTTCCCGATCTCCGGAAGAACACCGTCTGAGTTAGACTTCAGGGTGCTCAAACTCCTGGCTTGGCACATTGTCATATTAATAGCAGTGAGCAGATTAGTCACTGAACCATCCTGTCGGCTTTCTACTACTTATGTACACACTGCCATAGTAATTACTTAATTGTTCTCACGACACATTTATTATCCGAGCTGCTCTGCTTCGACTAAGTTAGATTTATAAACTCAAATTCGGTTATGAATGTATTATAAGCGTTCATTTCAGGCCAGCGTGTTAGTATTCCCCATGCAATGTCACATGATGCCAGCAGGCTGACCTCTATTTGGACTCAATTTTCTAGCATCAAATGATTAAGGCTTAAAGTAAATTATTCAATATACCTTGCAAGAAAATTTATGATGAGTAAAATTATGGCACACAACGAGCTCTAGCTTGAGATTTGAATCATTTTCTTCCTATTAGGACGTGTTTCAGATTGTTAGTATGAAAATGATCTACGGTGCTCAGATAAATTAATATAATTTATTATGCAAGATAGAAAATATTTGTTTTGTTGAAAATATTTCCAGGGCATTGTGTTTTCCCTAGATGCTCCGCTCTGCCTACAACCTGCCATGGGTACATTGACATTTTAGTTTTATAATGGTTTTCATTTGCCCATAAAATATATTTAGCTAATGTTGAGTTTCTCATTTAACATTGATATTGAATAGAATTGAGGGAGAATTACTCAACATCAAACATATCTGTGGAGGCTAGTACAAAAATCGAGAGGATTTCCTGTGGACTGAGATAAAACTCTGTGGTTATGATTAATCACGTTTTTCATTGAAATAGCCTACTGAATTACATGTAAACGGTTTGACATTTTTATAGTCAATAAAAGAGACTGCAATGGTCCCAGAAATGCCATCCATAAGCACAACTAAATTCCGCAAGGGTCCACGATTAAGCACCATATGCATGCATGACAAAGGAAATACTGAGAGCAGAATGGGGAACACCATGCGAAGGGAAAACCTGCTGCCTGATTACTGGCTTTGGTAGGAGTGCAGAAAGAATGTTTTGCTTTCTTTGTGTTAAACTTGTTAGTATCTGTGGCCAGCTTCTCAAGCTCCACAGTCAGTGACAGTGGTTGTGCATGTACACCAATGCTAAATATATAATCCATCCACAAATGCTTAATTAGCTCACTTCTGTACATGTCACACACACACACTGCATACTAGAATCATAAGTAAATAAATAGCAATATGACATCTAAAAATGTGGGGATGCGTTCTAAACATATAGCATTTATCTGGCAAGTAAAAACAATAAATGTACATCTGTAAGACATTAGACTGATTGTGCCTGTGCTTCGTTAATGTAGGTTAACACACAACAAATACATAATAACAAATACATATTAACAAATACACACAAACACCGAGACACAAAAGCAACCATACCCACTTTAAAACTTGATCGACTGTTCCACGCACTAAGAAGAAACATCAGTATAACGAGCCCAGTTCACAAACTGCATTTTGTAGTACATAAAGTAGTTTTCAGTGCTACTACACTCACACAGCCTGTGGCCGGAGACCACCAGCTCATCTAACTTTTATGTGCACAGATCTCCAAGTTGGAAGAACTATCTTACATGTAGGTGTATATTTTAGTTGTAAAATATGGGAGAGGCCAGGGGGAGTGCTGAGAAAATGGGAAATATCTACTTATAAAAGAGAATGTTAGGGATACTTAAAGAAGGGTTTAGGGTGAGAAATATTAATACAAGTACACACCAACAAAATAGAAAGACCATTGCTATTCACAGACTACACTTCTAAAGTTATTATTAAAATTGGAGGCAAGCAAGTTAAATACTACCAAATAGGAACACATTTTAAATACATTACATGAATTTGACATTTCAATATATATATATAGTTGAAGGTGTGGAGCCGACACGTGTCGGCCTTATCAATTTTGCATATTTTGTTCGTACTAATGATCAGTATTGGTGTCCACCAATATCCTATTTCTTTTTCCACCATCTCTTGGCTATAAATAAATCTGTGATTGTGCCGCTGTGTCACGAGTCACTGAGGAGGACTCTGTGGAGATGTATATATTTATATATTCACAGAAAAAAACAAAGATTAGAGTGACATTATAGTTAGGTGTAATAAAAATAGCTCTTTTTGTTTAAAAATTAAATCTTAGAAATTAGCTGGAAAAAAACAAAAGTTAAAGTGACGTTATAGTCAGAGCCACTGGAATTATGTGATCGTGCGGTCGCATAATTGCATATTTGCCCATAATCCATCATCTGCTGCTTAATCTGCATTTTTTAACGAAAAAATGTGTTTCTAGCTCAAACGGTTCCAAAGTTATGCAAACATGCAGAGACACATTTTGCTGCGAAGTTGAAGGCCTTTTGCAAAGCTGGACTGATCACCTTTCTGATGCTTATTGCTATATTTGTGTATTAAACTGGTTCTGATGAGTTGCAACCAATGCCCAGGCAGTGTTACCTAGTTTAAAAATGACAAAATAATGAAGAAGTACTATTACAAAATGTGCCTCATAATTTGCCTTTTCTTGCTGTATAATTTACTCAACCCTGCCACATAATTTGCCCCTCTACTGCTGCATAATTCCAGTGGCCTTGGATACAGTGAGGTGAATTTCTCAGTGCCAACGTTAATGTTTTAAACAAAAAAAACACAGAAATGTAGCAGTCAGTAGCAATAACTATGACTTGCGCCCCCGCCATGCACTGCTTATGACTACAGATATGACATCACTCATGACATGTTCTATGACATAATATATGACATGACTGATGACATCTCAAATGATATCAATTTAACCTTTGTTTTTTTCAGTGAATTGCTAAAGTTTTATTTTAAACAAAAACATATATTATTATTACACCTAACTATAACATCACTTTAACCTTAGGTTTTTTGCAGAGAATTTCTAGTGTTTAAAAAAAAGTTAAATATTTTTGTGAGTGTATGTATGATAGAATGACTGTTCAATATATGTTGTGTTCAGGCATTATTTTAGTAATAATAATGTTTTTTTATTGTAACAAAACAGGATATGTTTCACAGTTTGCAAAATGTTTGTAAAATGTGTGTGAGAATTAAACAGATCATTTTTTTAATAGAAATTGTTTATTTGCTCAGTTATTTGAACTCTTATACCGAGACATGTCATCAGTAATCTTTTTTGAGGTGTCATAACCCTTGCAAGAGGATCACAAGATGCTTGAAGTGCACTCAAGAGATCGTAATGTTCTAAATTTCATTGTCATCTATTGTTTATGGTTCTTGATCATGCTTTCCATTACTATTTAATGCTAATCTATAATACAGTAGTGAATAAAAGATTGTTGGATTTTTTTTTTTTAAAGTGATGGCATTCGCACGACATTTGTGGTAGCCGGATGCACAATTCCCTACTTAGACTCCAGGGCAGCACTTCCTGTTTGGCTCGTGGGAACCACTCATGAGATTTTACATTTAGAATTGAGTTAATTCGTGTTTTACTGTAATTTTTAACAAAACAGAACATTAGACATGTTGTTTAAGGGAGAAAAATAAATTGTGTACTGTTCTCTAGAAAATCTAAATGAAGTATTTTGTCATGGTCTCACGAGGTGCCCGTGAGACACTCGCGAGATGTCTGGGAGAGGAATCACATCCTAAGGAAGGAATCTGATTGGTTTATAAGGATGTCTTTAGAAGAAGAAGAGTACATCCTTTTTGCTTTATTTCACTATTGGACTTTGGTGAGAGTACACATATTTGGCTCGCTTTCCTATCCTGTTTCCCTTTGAGCAAAAAGATGTCTTCAACTGATTTAAATGAACAGCCAGGGGCATCTGCACCATCTCAGCCATCACAACCACCCAAGGAATCTGTGGTGTGGCAATTCTTCAAAATAAGGCCAGGTGCCAGGAAGGTATCTGCACAGTACGTGACCTGTACACTTTGCGGAAAAGAGCTCAGGCAGGGGAGCAGAAATTAACAATATAGTATGAGTATCACAGGGATGTGAAGACACCTTAGATTTATGCATCCACAAAGGCTTTCACAAGCAGAGTTCGCTCATGCTGGGGAGCTAGAGGACTCTACAGGGGATTTAACATCATTTGCTTAAGGAGATACTGTGCCTGTGCAGGTTCTAAGTGCACATGCGAGCAGTAACACTGCTTTTTTAACTAAAGCGCTATTTTGCTGATTGTGGAAGCAGATCATTTTTTCATCTGAGACAAGCAGGTCTGCCGAGGACAAGCTTGCCCAAGAGCACACATGCCCTCCTAGGCAGTAGTTTTTTAAATCGTTTTTTTGTAGGTTTTTCTCCTTTTTATTTTTAAGGAGATACTGTTGCTGTTTGTTAAATACCTCAAGTTCTATGATTTTTTTCTACCCTATTAAAAAAGATAAAAATACAAAAAATGATAAAACTGTTTAAAAACACAAAAAATGCAATAGTTGTTCAAAACTGTTCACAAAAATGGCTCTTTTCAGAGCTACTCTATAGTTTCATGATCTATGTTGATTGTACTATGTTTATGTTTTTTTCCCCATTCTGCAAAGCTCTCACAAAACTTTCATGAGAGCCAGGGAGGCAATCCCTCGCTTGGAGTCCGGGGGGCAGTGCTTCCTGGTTTGCTGTCACGAGCCTCTCGCAAGATTGTACTTTTTGAATGGACTTTGCATTTACACTAAATATATTCTGATGTAATATATATTATTTATATACACAAAAATAGTAACAGTGTGTTTAGTTGAATGAAATGCAATCCATTATATAATTGTGGAGAAGAATAAATCACTTAGATTTATGAAAAAGCCCAAACTGTTTTATCTGCATGTGACGAACAACAGTACATAGCACACATTGATACTCATTTATTTACTTTAAATCCATTTATTATTATTAGAAAAAGTTCATCACTACTTTTTTTACAATCCCGCGAGAGTCTTGCGATATCGTAAAGTTTTATTTAGAGGAAAATTTACACTTTCCTTTATTACAGTACATATGGCTTATAGTTCCCATTAGTAGAGTGTGGGGAGAACGTAGACTCAGAAATGAGACCTTTTTACAATATAACAACAATGAACAGTAAGGTATAAGGAGACACTTGTAATCACACTGACACCTCTCCACAACCTAACAGCTGTGTATAGTAGACTATAGGGAGAGACTGGCCTCTCCAGTGAGACCCTGCATTAAGGTAACCAGTGTGCAGAGTAGGGTGTAAAAAGACATAGCCTCTCCACTCACACCATTTACCAGCATCACAAGTATGCATATTAGGGTGGGGAAGGTATGCACTTCACATGTAAGATCTTAATATGCCATAGTAAGTATAACAAGTACTGGCCTCTCCACTTTGACCTCTCCCCAGGAAATTAACCATATATTAGGGTGTGGAAATGGATTTCACTGCCCAGTCACATCTCCCCCAAGGATTATATACTAGTGTGCAGGGAAACATTCTCCTCTCCACTAACACCTATCTCCAAAACAACATAAATATACAATATGGTGTTGGCAAGGATTATCCTCTCCACTGGCACCTCTTCCTAGACCAACAGGGCTACGCAGTGGTGTCTGGGAAGGGAGTGACCTGCCCGCTAACACATCTTACCAGGGTGAGAGGTGTCTGTAGTAGGGTTTGAGAAATCTGATAGGTATGCATAGTAGGCTTTGGTGAGGAACTGCCCTGTTTGCTGACAGATCTCTCTCGCATGGGAAGTATGTGTAGTACAGTGTAGGGAGAGGCTGGCCCCTCTACTGTGACCTGTGTATTGGATGATGGGTGTGCAAATTAAAGTGTAAAAAAGGGGCTTATCTCTCTGGTTACAGCTCTTCCCAGGATGCCAGAACCACAAGTATGGTGCAGGGATGAAATACCTATATGCTGAGAACTCTGAGGCTGATTACGATGGCGGGCGGACTGGAGTCCGTCCACCATCGTCTTGGGGAGTGGGACCACCCGCCTACAAGGCAGCGGTCCCACAGTAGGTATTAGGATGCGACCGCCATTGTGGCGGTCACACTTTCCATACTTTGCATTGCAGCGAGTGCTGCGGCCGCAGCACCCACCACAATGTAAAAACGGCACTGTTTGCATGTCCCTGCAGTACTTGGCAGGCACCATTCGGTGCCTGCCACATGGTGCAGGGAAATGTTGGTGCCCCCCACCCCCAAAAGAAAGGGCCCGGGGTGAAGGGGGGCCCGCTACGGGCCCCCAATGTACATCCCAACCAGCCTTTTCATGGTAGGTGAACCGCCATGGAAAGGCTGGCGGGGAGGCACATCCTAATCCCTGTGACGATGCCTGGTAGGCACCGCCACCATTTTGGGGATGGGAAGGCCTCCGCCGCACCGGCAGGCTCAAGGTGCCCTTTGGGTGCGTGGCAGTCGGATTTTCCAATGGCCGCGGACCCGACCACCATTATAATATGGTGGGCGGTAAATGGCCTCAAGATGGTGGTGAGCCCGCCACCAACAGCCTGTCGGTGGCGGGTTCACCACCATCGTAATCAGCCCATCTGTCTTGCATAACAACTATAGAGACTTTATTAACTAACTAGACAAATAAACAACTATATTTACAAATAAGAACAACTATTAAACAAAGAACCATATAACTTATAATTTTTTTTTACACTCATCAGCGGGTACCAGTGCCACCCTTCATTTTGCTTTATCTGGCTACTTGATTTTTATCCTCATAGCACTTCTTTTCCAGTCTTTTAGCCACCTTAACCTGCCAAAGAAACTTCAGTTTCCTGCTATATATTAGCAGGCTAGGTGGCAAGAAAGTTACAGCAAAGCAACAAATGTATAAAATACAGTTTACAAAGTCTAGCTCCTGCAGAGTTAGCTCATGCTGCTGAACTACACAACTGTTCAGTCACTTTCACATCCTTTCAACCTCAAAACACTGTTCTTCAAGAGGTAATTATTGCTGAACAGCACAAAAATCCTGATTGTGTTAACAAGACTCTTTTTTACTGCTTATGTAAGCAGATGATTACTTCCTCAGAGAAACGTTTCTATTTTCTGCCGAAAAAAAGGCAAAATAACAAAAAAGATAAACGTTACATGCTGATCAATGTCATAACACTGATACATTACTATATTATCTAACCTTTACTACATTTTTCACCCACATTCACATATTTATATGAAGTGCACCAGTAACTTGTTATTCTTTTCTCCTGAAAAATACCATACCTTCAACTAGTGTATTTTCATAGTTTTGCAATTAATTAACATGCAATGAACTCTACTTCCATAACAGTTTCTAAATTAACACACTCGTTTTGAAACACCTTTGCTAACACTCACCACAGTGTTTCACTCTAGAAGCAGCAATATCACAACTCAAACATCTCATAGGCCTAGAATATATATACTATGAGGTTCATAAAGACAGTAGCGCTTGTATTATTGCATTCTTTGTTTTATCATTTAAGAAACACTACTTCCTTTACTTACAAGTTTATACATTTAAACCACAATTTTTACACAAACTGCGAACCTTGCTCACATCTCTCTACATTGTAATGTGTACCTCTCAAAAGCTATATTAACACATCTACACCTCCCAAAACAGTTTTTCACTCTGTAAACAAGTGTAGAATAAGTTTACCAACATTAATACACTAACTGACACATCACAAAAAATGTTTATAAAATATATTATTAAATACATGAACTTGGAGTCTCTTTCAGCTCCAAATTAAGTCACATCTGCTGGGCAAAGCTCAAAGAGACATCCTTCTTCTCCAAAGCACCAACAACAAACTGAGCTATCTCTGGTACTGCAGCCAGTCACATCATAGCATTTCTTCATCCACGTAATAGGAATGCTAACTATTGGTTGAGCCTTGGACCTTTTTTTTACTTCCCCCGTACGATCTCGCAAGACTCTTGCTGGATCATAAAATGCGTCATGGCAGGCAAATTAATTCTGGCACAGCTTTTTTACTTCATTTATACAACATCTCCAATTTTCACAGTAAAGAATAATGGTGGCAATTTTATTTTGAACATTCCAACAGCCAGCCAATCGGAATGCTCACAGGACTCGCAAGATACTTCACTCTCCCACAAGAGCATGAAGGCTCATAGGACAAACAGACCTCTCGCCCAATCACAGGGCTCCATTTTTATTTCACGCTCTCGCGGGAAGTTCACAGAACACTCGTGAGCCCAACTGCTCAAAGATACATATATTTTGTACCCTTAATTTCTCAAAAACTAATGAATAGATGTACACCAAATCACAAACAGCACAACCTGTGTACCAAAATCTAGCTCCCAGCCAAATTTGGTGTAATTCAGTTCATCAATTTTTGCTGTAGCCCTGCCTAAAGACGTCTAATGGAAGTGCATTGAGATTTTATGTTTTGGGACCCCGCCCTTCTTTCTTGACCCCCCACTTCATGGATCATCCTGGAACTTTTCAGGAAGGAGGTGAGGTGAATGAACTTTCTGTTTGGAGGGTTTTGTGAAGATTTGTCAAACAGAACCAAAGTGATTAGCAAACCAAAAAACACCCTCTCTAGAGAAAAGGAGACCTAATCATAACTACCTAGTGGCGACCGCCACTAGGAAAAAATTATATATATTTTTTTTTCCACAGAAAAATAAACAAAGGTTACAGGGACATTATAGGTAGGAATTAGCATTTAGAAAACCATAGAAATTCACAAAAAAACAAAGGTTACAGCAACGGTATAGTTTCACTTGTACAAAACCAGTGAAATTCAGCAGAGCTAACTATAACTTGTGCACCCGCACAACATCACTCATGACATCTCAAATGACATCACTGATGCGTGGCCTCCGAAGACCTCTTAGCATTCCCACTGTACTCCAGTGCTGCAGCTGGCCCTGGGGGTGGTCTTCACCACAGCCATCTAGGGCTCCAGGAGAGGGCACCACATATCCCCCCTCCTTTCTTTGAATTTGCCCTGGGAAGGTGGTGGCATCCGGGGATGTGAGGGGGCCATGTGGCCCCCCCACAATAATGAAATGTTAAGCCCCGGGGGAGGTGATGTTCCCTGGCGCTGCGGAGGGGTCTGCGAGCACCCTGCATTCTTTAAAAAAATCCCCGGGGTGGTGGAGGTTCCCAAGCCAGGGGGGTCAGCGCAGCCCCCCCACTGATAAAAGTTAAAGCCCCGGAAAGATGGTGGCCCCTGGGACTGCTGGGGCATCTGCACAGCCCCTCCACATTATTACCTGTAAAGCCCTGGGTAGGTGGCAGTCCCCGTGGCTGGGAGGGGGTCCAAGAGGCCCTCTCCATTAATTACATAAACAAGCCAGGGGAGGTGGTGGTCCACGGGGCTGTGGGGGGGCGGCCATGCAGCTTCACCACATTAATGAAATGTAAAGCCCCGGTGAGGTGGCAGTCCTTTGGGGCTGCAAGGGGTCCACGTGCACCCTGCATGCTTTAAATAAAGTCTGGGGAGGTAGGGGTCCCCCAGCGGGGGGTCTGCGCAGCCTCCCATTGATAAAAGTTAAAGCACCAGGGAGACGGTGGGTCCGGGACTACGGAGGTCTGCACAGCACCTATGCATTAATACCTGTAAAGCCATGGGTAAGTGGCAGTCCCCAGCGCTGGAGAGGGTCCAAGAGACCCCCTCCATTGATTAAATAAACAAGCCCTGGGGAGGTGGCGGTCCTCAAGCCAGGGGGGTCTGCAAAGCCCCCATTGATAAAAGCTAAAGCCCTGGGGAGATGGTGGCCCCTGGGGCTGCTGGCACGTCTGCACAGCCCCTCCGCATTATTACCTGTAAGGCCCTGTGTAGGTGGCAGTCCTCGGGGCTGGGAGGGGGTCCAAGAGGCCCCCTCCATTAATTACATAAACAAGTCCCAGGGAGGTGGTGGTCCACTGGGCTGTGGGGGGTGGCCATGCGCCCCCCTATTAATGAAATGTAAAGCCCCGGTGAGGTGGTGGTCCCCGGGGCTCCTGGAGGGTCAATGCGCACCCTGAATTCTTTATAAAAAAAGCCCAGAGAGGTAGGGGTCCCCAAGCGGGGGGTCTGCGCAGTTCCCCATAGATAAAAGTTAAATCCCCGGGGAGATGGTGGCCCCCGGGACTACGGGGGAGGGTCAGCAGAGCCCCTCTGCATTATTACCTGTAAAGTCCTGGGTAGGTGGCAGTCCCCAGTGCTTGGAGGGGGTCCAAGAGACCCCTCCATTAATTAAATAAACAAGCCCCGGGAAGGTGGCATTCCCCAAGCCAGGGGGATCTGCACACCCACATTGATAAAAGTTAAAACCCCGGGGAGATGGTGGCCCCCGGGGCTGCTGAGGTGTATGCACAGCCCCTCCGCATTATTACCTGTAAAGCCCTCGGTAGGTGGCAGTCCCTGAGGCTAGGGGGGGTCCAAGAGGCCCCCTCCATTAATTACATAAACAAGTCCCGGGTAGGGGGTGGTCCACAGGGCTTTGGGGGGGTGGTCATGCGGCCCCCCCACATTAATGAAACGGAAATCCCCGGTGAGGTGGCAGTCCCTGGGACTGTTGGGGGTCCATGCGCACACTGCATTCTTTAAAAAAAAGTCTGGGGAGGCAGAGGTACCCAAGCAGGGGTTCTGCGCAGCCCCCATTGATAAAAGTTGAAGCCCCGGGGAGATGGTGGTCCCCGGGACTGCAGGGGTCTGCACAGCTCCTCTGCTAATATTACCTGTAAAGCCCTGGGTAGGTGGCAGTCCCCAGTGCTGAGAGGGGGTCCTAGAGACCCCCTATTATTTAAATAAACAAGTCCCGGGGAGGTGGTGGTTCCCGGGGCACCAGGCATTTCATGGGGCACGCTCCGCATAAATCATAACAAAAACCCTGGAGGGGTGGCGGTCCCTGGGACTGTGGGGGGTCCATGCGCACCCTGCATTGTTTAAAAAAAAGTCCGGGGGCAGGGGTCCCCAAGCAGGCGTTCTGCGCAGCCCCCATTGATAAAAGTTGAAGCCCCGGGGATATGGTGGCCCCCGGGACTGCAGGGGTCTGCACAGCCCCTCTGCTAATATTACCTGTAAAGCCCTGGGTAGGTGGCAGTCCCCAGTGCTGAGAGGGGGTCCAAGAGACCCCCTATTATTTAAATAAACAAGTCCCGGGGAAGTGGTGGTTCCCGGGGCACCAGGCATGTCGTGGGGGCACGCTCCGCATAAATCATAACAAAAACCCTGGAGGGGTGGTGGTCCCCGTGGTTTAATTAACCCCTAAGAAGGGGGCCCCATCTGCACCATCCTTTATTTTTAACATGCCGGCTCGTCTTGTTTTTTCAATTTTGCTGCGGATTCACAGATCCACCTGCGAGTCGTGGCAAAATGTTTAATAAAAAATGCTTTTAAATCCCAGACGTGTCCCTGTGGGACCCCCCAACAATATCTGGGGGGTCAAGGTATTCCTACCCTGCCCCCTTTTCTTTTTTCTAAACCTTTTTTGTGGGACTCGGCTTCAAGCCAAGTCCCAAGATGTCTACCAACACTTCCTGGTTAAAGTGTTGGCTGCCAATCTAGTTTTAGTTGGATCCGCAAGTCCACTTCAAGGACTCGCGTCCCCAGAAATCTATATTTTCTAAACTTTAATATCCCAAAAACTTCTGAACAGATTTACACCAAATCACAAAAAACATGACTACTGGACCAACATCTAGCTTTCTGCCAAATTTGGTGTAGTTCAATTCAGCAGTTGGGGCTGTAGTCATGTTCAAAAAATGAAAAATCCCCTTAAACACAACATGGGGAATCACGTTTTCGAACCCCCTTTTTTCTCAGCCCCTGCTTGATGGATGACGGATCACCCTGAAACTTTCAACACAACAACTGAACCAAAAAGGAGACTTTTTATAAACTTTCGCGAAGCTTCATCAAGCGGCACCAAAGTTAATGGCAAAAAAAACCGCTTTCTCTATGGAAACTTTGCTCCTAACTGTATCTACCACGTAATATTAAAATATATATATGTATATATATATATATATATATATATATATATATATATATATATATATATATATTCACTGAAAAAACCATAGGTTTCAGGCACGTTATAGTTAGAAATTAGCATTTAAAAAACCTTAGAAATTCACTGAAAAAAACCACAGGTTTCAGGGACGTTAGTTGGACAATTCACTCGTACAAAACCAGTGAAATTCGGCAGTTATAGTTAGTTCAGCTAACTATAACTCGCGCCCCCGCAATGCACTGCTGATGACGTCACATATTACATCATTCATGACATGGTCAGTGACATCACTGATGACATCTCAAATGACATCACTGATGACATCACTGATGACATCATCCACGTGATAATCTGATGCACCTCCTCACACCCTAATATAACCTTTGATATACCCACTCTAAAATATAGACTACCATTTTCGAAACCATAGAAACACTAACACCAAAGGTTCTTTTAATGCTAATTTCTAACTATAATGTCCCTGAAACCTATGGTTTTTTCAGTGAATTTCAAAGGTTTTATAAATGCTAATTTCTAACTATGCATACAGAGGTAGGACATGTGGAGAAAGAGGAGCAAAGGCACAGAAAGAAGCAAGAGAAATGCAGAAAGAGGCAACAGAAGTCCAGAAAGATGAAGAAAAGTGCAGGAAGAAGCAAGAGATGTGCAGAAAGAACCAGCAGAGGAGCAGAAAGAGGCCTTGTTGCAAAGATATCCTGTGCCCCCAACTTTTTGCTGACGGGTACTGGTGGTAACTGACTCTGACTAACCAGGTCTAGAGCCAATGCTATGCTAGAAGACACTTAGAATACAGTAAAAACACCTACATACACTAGGGAACAATATGCGTTGGGGTACCCCTGTGATTGGCATGACCTGCACTGTAAGGCCCTAGAACATAATAGGGCAGGGGGATTAAAACTACCTCTAAGTCAGAGGTGCAGAAAGATGCTTCTTTAAGTAGTAGTCACGTTTGCAGAGTGGTGGAGAAAGGGTGCTGGGCCTCGGACCAGCCCTCAGGAATTCCGCTGCGTAGGACTTACAGGAGGTACCAGGAGTGCCCCCAAACTCCCTCGGGAGTAAATTGGACTTTATCCCCCATCCCGTAGTCTGCCACGAGGCGCGTTTGCAGAGTGGTGGAGAAAGGGGGGCATGGCCTCCGAAGACGTCTTAGCAATCCCACTGTGTAGGACTTACTGGAGGTAACAAGAGGGGTTGTTGGCCTCCAAGGACATCCTTGGGGGCCAACTACCCCTCCTATTACATTCATTAAGTCCACACAGCAGCATTGGTAAGTACTTGTAGCAGGCCAAGCCCCCTTTGCCCACCACTCTCCAAACGCGCTCCCTGGCACGCTCTTGGATGGCAATTCAAGTCCCCTTTGCTGCTGGGGGTCCTTTAGGGGCCAACTAGCCTACCTCTTACCTCCAGTAAGCCCCACACAGTGGGATTGCTGAGAGGTAGACAAAGGCCACGCCCCCTTTCTCCACCATTCTGCAAATGCGCCCCCTGGCACGTTGTTAGTTGGGAATGAATTCCCCTTGAATACTGAAGGTCCCTGGGGGCCAACTAGCCCACCAGGTACCTCCAGTAATCCCACACAGCTGGATTGCAGAGAGATGGTTCAAGGCCACACCCCCTTTTTACACCACTCTGCAAACGCGCCTCTTGGCGCACTGTTGCTCGAGGGATGAAGTCCACTTGTGTCCTGAGGTCCTCAGAACACAAGAGGACCTCATCGCCACACCAGCAGTGCGCCAAGAGGCGCGTTTGCAGAGTGGTGTAAAAAGGGGCATGGCCTCGGACCACCTCGCTGCAACGCAGCTCTGTGGCCCATATTGGAAGTACCTGGTGGGCTAGTTGGCCCCCAAGGACCCTCAGTATTCAAGGGGAATTAATTCCCCAACTAACAACGCACCAGGGGGCGCGTTTGCAGAGTGGTGGAGAAAGGGGGCGTGGCCTCCGGCGAGATGACGTCTTTAAAAAAAAAAAATTACAAGGGGGGCTGTGTGGCCCCCCTTTTTTACTTTTTTGGGGCCCTGGGGACCCCATCCCCCAGGGCCTGACCACTTTTTCTAGAAATATTTGTTTTTAAATTCGGGAAAGGGTCCGCGTGGCCTCCCTCGGCCAATTTTAGCCCCGGGGACCCCTTCCCCGGGGCATAGCCAGTCTTTTTTTTTTAAATTTATTTAATTTGCCAATATATTGGGAAAAGAAAAAACACATTTTGGATAGAAACGAGGTCCTAACTATAACTACCTACTGGCGTCCGCCAGTAGGTAATATATATATATATATATACGTGGGGTGGCGTTGGGGTCGTGCTTTTCTCCCAGCTATGCGTGTCTCCACGTTGGCTGGTGGGAGGAGCACGTCCTCAGGACCACCCACGGTGAGCTGTATGATATGCATGTCAAACAGTGGTGGCATTTCATAGATGATGTGTGCATAATTTGGGAAGGGTCTATTGAATCTGCTTTGAATTTTGTCAATGACATTAACAAGAATGATCTTAATTTTAATTTCTCAGCTCAGATTAGCAATGTAAGTGTACAATTCCTGGACGTTGAGGTATATATCAAAGATGACAGTATACACACTAAACTACACAGAAAAAGTACTGCTGGTAATGCAGTGTTGCATGCCAGCAGTTCCCACCCTAATCACCTGATTAAAAGTATCCCCTACGGGGAATTTTTAAGAATAAGGCGAATTTGTGATACAGATCAGGACCTCAAATCCTGTCAAAATGAGGCATTTCAGAGGTTTAAGGCTCGAGGATACAAGGATAAGGATCTTAATTTGGCCATGAGTAAAGCTAATAGTCACACCAGAGATGATTGTCTTTATAGTACTAAAACTGACACTACATCCTTGAGTAGCAATAATATAACTGACCAATCAGGACCTAAGGATACTGTAAGACTTATAACAACTTATAGTTGCCAGGAGAGGCAATTCAGGAAAATTATCTATAAAAACTGGCCCATTGTAAAAACAGATTTAACCATGTCGCAATTGGTGCCTACATTACCTGCGCTAACTTTTAGACGTGCACCCTCTATGAGGGATGCACTAGTAAAAACTAGTCCTGAGGTCACGAGTTCTTCTAACAGGTTGTCCAATAGAACCGGTTTCTATAAGTGCAGCTCATGTCGAGCATGTAAATTCGGGAAAGATACTGGTGAGTTCTCTACGGCATTTGAAAGTAAACCTATGAGAATTAAGAGTCTGTTAACTTGTCGTACAGATTTTGCAGTCTACGTCTTAGAATGTTCATGTAAACTAAAATACGTAGGCAGTACTAAACTACCAGTGTTTAACCGTATACTGCAACACTTGCGGGCCATAATAAATTCGGATCCGAATTACCCGGTTGCTCGACATTTTAAGCATGTGTACAACAACGACCTTAAGAAACTGAGCTATTTTGTGATTGACTCTGTGCCTAGGTCACTCAGAGGAGGCAACAGAGAGAAGAAGCTTAGACAGTTGGAGTCTCATTATATTTTAATGCTTGACACCAAGATGCCCAACAATCTTAACACGGGGGAGGACCTTCATAATTTTTTATAATTTTTTATAATTAATTGGGCAGTATCCACTGCAATGTATTGGACTATCATGATGTGACTTAAAGCTAAGGTGTTTCCCTTAGAGGTGGTCCATTTTTATTTCTGGGTTTTAGATGTGTTTTAGCCTGGTTTTACGTCTGGTTTTACTTGGGTTTGTCCCGGTTTTACCTTTGGTTTTACTGGATTACTGCATATCTATGCCTGGAGTTTTAATGGCCACTTTGGAAATTTTATCTTCTAACTTCCTTTAGTCATAGAGGTTTTAGCTTTGTATTCTGTATCCTCAGCAAGATGTACTGTATATTGTTACAATAATGCATTAGCACTTTATATTTACATTAATTTGTGTATGTATAAAGGATGAATTGTGCCTAGTAGATAGAAATACGTTAATCAATGTTGACAGAATTTAGCCCATGTTGCACATTTATATTTGTTTACAAAGCACTTGCACTTTATATTCAAAATGATTCTAAGCATCTACCGGCCATTCTCACATGTTAGTGGCAGTTATGATTTTAATAACTGGTTTTTTGATAAGATACTATTTTAAAATGAGTTTCATGCACTTGCACTTTATCACCATGTTACGCAGATAATGATGCCCGCTGAAGCAATTAATGGACATTTTAGGATACTTCAACAATGAGACCATTGCGGCTGTATTTGGACTGTTGTAGTATGTCTTTAAATTTTATGCTTCAAGAAAAAGGCGGGCTTCTTTTCACCAGTTTTTTTCACTATTTCAGTCACTATTTATTGCTCATTGGCCCATAGTACGTCATGTGATCAAGACAGTGTTTCACTGTCGAAACGCGTTATGCTGGGCACTTGCCTTGATGTATGATAGCTGACTTTTCTTGCAATAAACGCACTCTATGAGAACTGAACGCACGTTGTGGTCCATACCTGATGTTTGCCGTGACGGTGGCGATACAGGATTGTGGATTCTTTCATCTATTTTGGCGAAGTACGGCTGTCTTCGCTTTTGCGGACCCTCCATTCAAACAGTGGCTGGCCGCGAGGCAGCCGATATCGCGGATGCGATTAAGTGCATAACCCGGAAGGAGTATTAGCCGTGCCAGCCCCCCGCTGTCTGGAGTGTGGGAGAAGAGCAATACTTGGCGGCCCCCACGGAGTTGACGGCAGTTCTGAGGAGTCGGAGGACGCCGAGGAGCCGGACGGGCTCTGAGGGGGTAAGCCGGGTTAACTCTACCCACATAGAGTTTGAAGAGACATTTGCGGGTGAAAGGGATTGTGCGGGAAAGAGTGACGTGCCTATGAAAAACATTCTACACGGATGGCACAGGAAGTGCAGATAACACAATTGCAAGCAGCTTAACATGTCAACTTCAGCAGACGCGCTACGGGCGCAAGAGGCCGAGGCAGATGCATTGTTTTTAAATTTACCTGAAATACCTAATGTGCAAACAGGGCAAAGCACAAACACAAGTAGTAGCAACGACATCAAAACCTTATTGAAAAGCCTGGAAAAGCAGCTCCGGACGGAGTTAACTAAATGGTGGGAAAAGAAAAGTTTGGAAAAGTATAAGGAAGTCGGGAGGGTGCCTCGGGGGCTCAGAGTACTTATTGCTCCGTCATTTCAAAAGCCGAACCCACTCATGCTGAAAGAGTGGTCAACGAATAATTTAGAAGCCTCCATGAATATGGTATCCATTCTCATAAAATATGCTGAAATCGACAGATTGGAAATTGTCAAAGAAATCGACAAAATAAACTTGCTATTGGATGTGCATGAACAGAAGGATCTTGTTAAAAAAGGCCGTGAGGATATTGACATCAGATTAAAGAAACATGAAGAAACAATTAAGGCCCGTAAAGTATGGAAGTTTGCTCGTGATAAAAAAGATTATGAGACTGGTAGAGTGTTTACTTTTTCTAGAAAATACAACACTGCTAAGAGACAGGCTTTAGTCTCTAAAACACCGGATAGCAATCCACCAGTTCAGATGAGCAATGAGTCATCTAATACGGAGGCCAGCTCTGTAAGCAGCAATTATGAATCTGATGACAGTAGTACCAATAACCAACTTACCAAATTACCGACCGACTACACACCCTCAGAGGAACTGGGTTTTCTCATAGAGGACTGCCGGCAAACTCTTCGTTCTCACAACCCTACGAAGAAAAACGGCGACGGCGCAACAACCGCAGAAAACAAAGGCGGAAAATTCGGAGGCAGAGGGGGCAGGGGCAGGAGAAAGAAGTGGCCCCAACAGTGAATGAGGTCAACAAATCGGATAAAACAGTGATAAATCTATCTGATGTTGAACTATCGGTCGCTGAACTCCAACTGCTCTCTTTAGGTTTATCATTCTGTCCAGTAAACAGCTTTAAATATGCACAGACTCGTGTTGATGTATTTAAGTTCATTCGGAAATTGAAACTTTTAAAGCATTTCAAGTTGAAAAAAATTAATGAAACTGCCAAGACAAATATATCTACAACTACAACTGGCAGTAATCTGCAGGTAGCAGACATTAACCTATTGAGGTCTATGCTTGCTTTAGCCCAAGATGATGATAACATTATCAGTTCTACTCAGGATGACCTTTCTGAACTCGGAATACAAAGTAATCAAATGAGCACAACTCCTTTTCGGTTGCCATCCACGTATATACCTTTGATGCCGAAAGATGCCATAGACATCTTTAGTGACTGTGTTGTGGAAGATCTTAAACAATTGAATCGTAGCGTATTGCGCAAGGATAAACATAGAAAGTTTAAAGAACAACAATATTCTACACTCATGCGCAAACTTCAGAGTAATGGGAACATCATCATAAATAATTCGGATAAAGGGGGAAATATTGTGCTCTGGCCCCGGGAGTTATATATGCAAGAAGCAGAAAGGCACCTAAGTGACAATGCATGCTATAAAAAAGACACTTTTAATGACCTCAGACATATCAAGGATTCCATATTTAAAGAACTATCACAATGGAAGCGTATGGGACTTATAAGCAAGAATGAATTTTGTTTTTAATAAATGATCACCCGACTACCCCAGTGTTATATTTTATCCCGAAGGTACATAAGAACACATTACCGGTACCTGGTAGACCCATTATATCGGCTCAAAAAGGATTACTCAAACCGATGTCCAAATATGTGGTTTATTTTCTACATGAATTCGTGGAAAATTTACCTTTATATATTCGAGACACAGGTCACTTTCTATCAAAGATCCAAGGGGTTGAGTGGAAAAAGGACTATGTTCTTATTGTTATGGACATATGTTCACTAAATACCAGCATCCACCACACTGATGGTTTAGCAGCGGTAAAACATTTTTTATCTAAAGTAATATTGAATGTTACCAACACAACGAAATGCTTTTGTCCATGAAATAATATGTGTCTTACCAACAATTACTTCATTTTTAACAAAGAGGTTCATCAACAGCTACGTGGGGTGGCGATAGGGGCGTGCTTTTCTCCCAGCTATGCGTGTCTCCACGTTGGCTGGTGGGAGGAGCACATCCTCAGGACCACCCACGGTGAGCTGTATGATATGCATGTCAAACAGTGGTGGCGTTTCATAGATGATGTGTGCATAATTTGGGAAGGGTCTATTGAATCTGCTTTGAATTTTGTCAATGACATTAACAAGAATGATCTTAATTTGAATTTCTCAGCTCAGATTAGCAATGAAAGTGTACAATTCCTGGACGTTGAGGTATATATCAAAGATGACTGTATGCACACTAAACTACACAGAAAAAGTACTGCTGGTAATGCAGTGTTGCATGCCAGCAGTTCCCACCCTAATCACCTGATTAAAAGTATCCCCTATGGGGAATTTGTAAGAATAAGGCGAATTTGTGATACAGATCAGGACCTCAAATCCTGTCAAAATGAGGCATTTCAGAGGTTTAAGGCTCGAGGATACAAGGATAAGGATCTTAATTTGGCCATGAGTAAAGCTAATAGTCACACCAGAGATGATTGTCTTTATAGTACTAAAACTGACACTACATCCTTGAGTAGCAATAATATAACTGACCAATCAGGACCTAAGGATACTGTAAGACTTATTACAACTTATAGTCGCCAGGAGAGGCAATTCAGGAAAATTATCTATAAAAACTGGCCCATTGTAAAAACAGATTTAACCATGTTGCAATTGGTGCCTGAATTACCTGCGCTAACTTTTAGACGTGCACCCTCTATGAGGGATGCACTAGTAAAAACTAGTCCTGAGGTCACGAGTTCTTCTAACTGGTTGTCCAATAGAACCGGTTTCTATAAGTGCAGCTCATGCTGAGCATGTAAATTCGGGAAAAATACTGGTGAGTTCTCTACGGCATTTGAAAGTAAACCTATGAGAATTAAGAGTCTGTTAACTTGTCGTACAGATTTTGCAGTCTACGTCTTAGAATGTTCATGTAAACTAAAATACGTAGGCAGTACTAAACTACCAGTGTTTAACCGTATACTGCAACACTTGCGGGCCATAATAAATTCAGATTCGAATTACCCGGTTGCTCGACATTTTAAGCATGTGCACAACAACGACCTTAAGAAACTGAGCTATTTTGTGATTGACTCTGTGCCTAGGTCACTCAGAGGAGGCAACAGAGAGAAGAAGCTTAGACAGTTGGAGTCTCATTATATTTTAATGCTTGACACCAAGATGCCCAACGGTCTTAACACGGGGGAGGACCTTCATAATTTGTTATAATTTTTTATAATTAATTGGGCAGAATCCACTGCAATGTATTGGACTATCATGATGTGACTTAAAGCTAAGGTGTTTCCCTTAGAGGTGGTCCATTTTTATTTCTGGGTTTTAGATGTGTTTTAGCCTGGTTTTACGTCTGGTTTTACTTGGGTTTGTCCCGGTTTTACCTTTGGTTTTACTGGATTACTGCATATCTATGCCTGGAGTTTTAATGGCCACTTTGGAAATTTTGTCTTCTAACTTCCTTTAGTCATAGAGGTTTTAGCTTTGTATTCCGTATCCTCAGCAAGATGTACTGTATATTGTTACAATAATGCATTAGCACTTTATATTTACATTAATATGTGTATGTATAAAGGATGAATTGTGCCTAGTAGATAGAAATACGTTAATCAATGTTGACAGAATTTAGCCCATGTTGCACATTTATATTTGTTTACAAAGCACTTGGCTATATATATATTCCAACAAAAAGGGTGTCCCCTCAAAAGAAGCCAAACACGCAATGAGGGTGATGAATTAGCACTTTAATGCAGAGAGCAGCAGCCATGACAACAGATCCCTTCACAGCAGATCTTGAACCAAGCCCGACGCGTTTCGTGCACACCTGCACTTCTTCATGGGCTCATAGGAAAAACACTTGCATCACCATCCAGTGCTTAAATATCCATATGACCTGCCCCAGTGGGCGTAGGCAGTACCACTGCCTGCTGGTCATTGTAGTGCTGTAAGTGTCTCTTCAGTGAGTGGTGCCTGCGATGTTTACATAAATCAAAAAATGAATCCCCAGTGGGTGGTGAAAAAGTCCATAAAATCAAAGTTGCTCCGTAGAACTCTCGCAGTGCCCCTCATGCCCTTTCAACCTGCTCAACTCCAAACTCGGTGTCCGCAGAGGTTCCGCAAGCGCGGCGGGGCTTCCTTCATGGCAGGACTGGCCGTCTATATTCCAACAAAAAGGGTGTCCGCTCAAAAGAAGCCAAACACGCAATGAGGGTGATGAATTAGCACTTTAATGCAGAGAGCAGCAGCCATGACAACAGATCCCTTCACAGCAGATCTTGAACCAAGCCCGACGCGTTTCGTGCACACCTGCACTTCTTCATGGGCTCATAGGAAAAACACTCGCATATATATATATATATGTATTACCTACTGGCGGTCACCAGTAGGTAGTTATAGTTGGGACCTTATTTTGATTCAAAAAGTGTTTTTTCTTTTGCCAATATCTTTGGCGCCATTTGACGAATCTTCAGGAAATTTCCAAAACTAAAAAAAAAGGGCCACTCACTTTAGCTGCTTTCTTGAAAATTTCAGCGTGATCAGTCAAGCGGGGGCTGAGAAAAAGGGGGGTCCCAAAACGCGTTTTTCCCATGTTAATTTCCATAGGAACTTTAGACAAAGCTACAGCCCGAACTGCTAAACGGAATTACACCAAATTTGGCAAAAAGGTAGGTCTTGGTCCAGAGTGCACTCTTTATGTTAAATGGTGTAAAGCCGTTCAGTAGTTCCTGAGAAATTGAAATATTTCTCAGATACACAAATATGGCCACATAGGAACACGACCCTCCCAATCTCGAGCTTGCAATCTGATTGACTGCCAACACTTCAAACCAGGAAGTGTTGGCAGCCATATTGTGACTCGATTTAACTGAATCTCAAGGAAAAAGGTAAAAAAGAAGAAAATGGGGCAGGGTACAAACACCCTGACAGCCTAGGCCTGTTCAGGGGGTCCCATGGCCCCCTTTCTTTACCTCTCTGCAAACGCACCTCGTGGCACACTACTGGTTGGGGGATGAAGTCCACTTTACTCCAGAGGGACCTTGAAGGCCAAGAGGCACTCCTGGTACCTCCTGTAATACCTACGCAACAGTTTTCCTGAGAGCTGGTTGGAGGCCCAGCCCCTTTTCTCCACCACTCTGCAAACGTGACTGCTAGTTAAAAAACCTTAGAAATTCACTGAAAAAACCAAAGGTTACAGGGACATTATAGTTAGGAATTGGCATTTAAAAAACATTAGAAATTCTCTGAAAGAAACACAGGTTTTTGGGACGTTATAGTTAGGAGTTAGCATTTAAAAAACCTTATAAATTCATGGAAAAAAACACAGGTTACAGGAACGTTATAGTTAGGTTGACATTTCACTTATACAAAACCTGTGAAATTCAGCCGTTAAAATCGCGCCCTGCAATATACTGCTGATGAAGTCACATGTTACATCACTCATGACATGGTCAGTGACTTCAATGATTGCATCACTGATGACATCATCCAGTGACTGTGAGTGTTTCTAAAAAGTTTAAGAATGTTATATATATATATATATATATATGCCAAGGTGTATTGAAGAATGAATGGGTGTATGAGTGTCTGTATGGATGATGCAGTGACTGACTGTATAAGTGAGTGATTACACATGTTGCAGTGAATGTATAGGAGAGTGACTAATCTGTGTGAATGTCTGTATCAGTCTGTCAATTGGTGTGTAAGTGGTTCATTGGGTTGGTCAGTAGCTACGTGAGAGTCTATATGGGTTATTGATTGGTTGTCTGAGTACCTGTATGGGTGCCTGAGTAGCTTAGTCGGTGGTTGGGGGTGTGTGAGACTCCCTGTATGGATGTGTGAGTGGGTGACTCACTGGGTGTATGGGTTCATGAGTGTGTCTGTGAGAGGCTGTATGGGTGAGTGAGTGTGCATTTGGCTGTGTTTGTGAGTGAATGATGTCTCAGGGATATATGGGTGAGTAACTGCATATGTGAAAGGCAGTATATGTGAGTGTTGGCGTATATAAGTGACTGTATATGTTAGTGAGTGATTGTGAGAGTGGCTGTATGGATGAATGTGTGCTTGTGTCAGTGATTGTATAGGAGAGTAAGTATGTGTTAGTATCTGTATGAATAAGCGAGGTGGTGTGTGTAATCTGTATAGATGAGTAAGTTGCAGTGTGATTGTCTCTTTGGGTGAGTGACTATGTGTTTGAGTCGCTCTATGGGTGAGTGGTGGTATGTGACTGTCTGTATAGGCCTATGAGTGGATATATCAGTGGTTGAATTGGTAAGTGACTGGGTGTATTGTAGTGTAGTTCCTATTTCCCTAATAGGCTCTGCGCATTGGAATAATATAACCTATAGGTTTGACATAGGACTAAGGCTCGGTATGTCCCTATCGAGTATATTAAACTTAATTACTTGTGCCAGCTAGCTCAGAGGCCACTAGAAACTCCTTGAGAACAAGAAGGGAGTAAATTCTGGCAACCGAAAAACATGACAACTTTTGTTTCCCTTTAGAAGCGGAACATGTCTCAGAATCGTGGAAACAATAGATAACAGTTTCACTCAGTCAATCGTGCATGCTTAGTTTCTACAGAGTTACACAGAAAGGAAAGACGGGCGTTTCACTAAAAAGGTTTTATTGAACAGTCTTGTTTCTCGTGTAAGAGATATGGGCTGTTATGATCACAAGACAGTATGCAAGATAAATAATGTACAGCGTAAGCAGTAGAAATAAATAATACTGCGCTAGCATTATCTTTTAGCATATATTCACGTACATAAATAACATAAGCTAAAAATGCGAGTACTCATAAGATGCGTCTCTAAGCTAGTTCTACCCCAATGTACCTAACCTAGTCTAGGTGTAGGGAAAGGTAGAAGTAGGTGGAGTATTCTCTAGTCTGGTATACTAAGAGTATGTTAAGTATAGTATACCAAGTATGGTATGCCAAGAGTCCCTCTAGGTTCTAGTCAGCTCCATACCTTGAGAATGAGAGAGGTGGGAATCTCTTGCCAGATCTGGAACTCTAACACCCCGCGAAGGGAGTCAAAACACTGGAAGCTGGATTTGTCTGCATGCAGGAATGACAGCATCTTCTCAGTGCGTCAGGCCGGGATACGGGCTCCTCTGAAGTCGAGGTCTCCTCTAACTTGCTTGGGCAAGGGAAGGTATATTTATACCTGGTAGGTGTCTTGGAATGTTAGCATTGGCGTGAAGTCGGACAGAGGAAGACGTCAGGAATGAACCCTTAAGGTATAACGGTTCATACATAATAGATGAGTTCTTGGAGAAATCAATAGTCCTGTGCTAGGGGAACTCCCGAAGCTTAAGGGTCTGGTTTTCTAAGAACTCATTGTGACGTTAGGGTGGACGGATGTCGGTGACCATGCCTGTATTTGGAGTGCACGGTTAATGCCTAAATAAGGACAGGGAGTCTATGCCTATATAAGGGCATGGCGAATTGTGCCTATATAAGGACATGTTTCAGGAAAACTTATATACGGACACCTAAAGCGGAATACAACACCGACTCCACTTTCGATTGAACGATAATACTAAATGCTAAACATTTAAATGCTAAACATAAAATTGAGTACCACAAGTTGCTAAAAACATTTCTAAAAGCATTCTAAAAACTGTTGAAATGCAATAGGTACTGTACATTTAAAGCATAGTTTTAATTCTGAGCATATAACGGAAGTAAAATGCAACGTGAATGAAACAGAAATATATACATATGACGAAATGGTCGATAAGTTCTCAAAATCAAAGCCATTGCATATCATGGAATTAAAAATGAAATTTTAGACAAGTAAGGTGACAATGTGTCCCTGGAAGTATTCATAGAAGTCCGTTTTATAAGACTAGTTCTACTGTAAGCAGATTGTTCTTTGCCATGTCATTTCAAAAATGTAAAAAGAAAAAAGTTCAATTCTGGGAAAAGTTCCAAGTTTGAAAAATATGAAGGCCAAATTTCATTGTTGCCCTGGTACACTGTGAGCCAAATCAAAGTCAGTGTATGGGTCTGGCGTAAACATTAGATCATCTATTTCCGTAGCCAAAATATCGTCCACCGAAGTTGGTGACATTTGGAACACCTCGTTCAGAAGGTTAATTGCACAGAGATGAGAAACATCGCCTTCAGCAGAAGATGCAATGTTCGCGTCCGTTGTTACCTGTGTGCCTGTTGATCCATCTCGTACCTCAGCAGCAGCCGGAAGCGTCTGTGAGATCTCAATGAATGCCGCCATCAGGATTGGAAGCCTCTGGGGACACACAGCATGGGCCATTATCGGGTCCAGCAGAGTATCGATATCCGTTGGCATGACTGATGGGACTGTTAGACAGGTGTCTAGCACGCATTTTTCACCGCAAAACAGGCAGCGTAGAACAGGTAAGATGCAATCTTGCCAGATTGGTCTGAATGACAGGAACCACGTTGTATTAAGTTCCCGTAGACGAGGCATGCCCAAAAGCTGTACTATTCGCTCACGGCATTTCCGTTCAAGGAGGGCTCTCTCCACATCGCTCGGAGTGATGTTGGCGAAGAGGCTTGCCATAGCGTAGTAGGAGGAATAGAAACAGAATTCCTGCAACAAGTGCTAGAATTAACGGCACACCACCAAACACCGAATGTGCGAAGTTTGGGATGATTCCGAGGACAGCCTGGAAAGGTGCTAATAGTCCGGAACAGATGGTCTTAAACACATGTACAATTCCGCTTGTATCAGACATGTTAAAGATACGTCCTATCATTTCTACGAAATGTATAAGGCAGTTTGTACGAATTAAAGCTTGTATCTCAGCCGAAGTCCTTGCAACTTGTAGATCATAGGTTTCTTTGGCCGAGGTCAAAGGCACTGATTGTTGTATAAGCATGGCTTTCATTCTGCTTAAAGTATCAAATCGTATAAAAGAGACATTCAACGAAGGCCATAGAGGCAACTCCCTGACTGTGTCTATTGGGGCAAACAATACTTGCATACAGCAAGTGACCCTGGAGTTGACCGTTACTAGATATGGGATGCCTGGCAACATGCCACAGCAACTCTGATCATTCAACATGAGGTAACTCCTATTAGAAAGTTGTCCAAACGTTGGATTAATCACAGCAGCTGGTGTACCCTGCTGGGGGAAGGACAAATTTGCCACAGAACCATTACAAGCCCCGTGTAAAGATATGTCCTGACAAATCAGTGAACCGCTTAGTGCACTTTCACAGTGTGTACCGCTCAGAAACACTTCACGATCCCCACTCCAACATCTAAATGTGTAAGGTAGATTCCAGGATGTCTTAATGTATTCTTTACCCAACCTTTCATATTTACCTGCTTGCATCTGTTTAAGGCAATATTGAAACTGAAAAGTAGTCACAGGTAGACTAATTTTGCCATGAATAAGCCATTCTGTAGCTGGTTTTTCTGCCACTGTGAATGGTAATTTTTCAAGTTTTTCAATGCTCAGTACTGTATACTCTGCTCCCCTTTGTGCCAGTTCGATCTGTTTATCAGTTAGATTGTATTCTGCAAACAGAGCCGACGTGTTGATAAAACGCCAAGGCACATAGCCCGCACGCAAAGATTGCAGCGTCCAGCTTAATAACATAATAGAACGCAACTGAGATTGGCCTTGTTGTAACATGGCTAAATCTTGTTCCAGTATGTCGATAGCAGAGGATACAATACTGTCCAATGAATAAATTCTGGAGGACAAAGTTGTTAACCCATTGTCGACCACAGAGAGAGTTTTCTCTAAATTAATACGATCAAGTTCACGTATTCGTTCTGCGGCCTCCATCTGTGACACCTTCCATGCTTCATTATAAGCAGCATATATGAAACGTTTTTGACGCGGTTTTCTTGGTCCACGCAAGAATTCCCTAAGGTCTGCGTCTTCTTTAAGTAAAGATAAGTGTTGTTTCACATCCTTAAGTGTAGATTTTTGCAGCCAATCGAGGCATAATTTTCCTACACTGTATGTTGTTACTACCCCCGGATGCTGTCTTTGGACATATCGTGGGTCTGGCCTATGAATAGTAAACCCCTGTGTTTTATTCAGGAATCTCTCTTGACAGTTGTTTGTGTCTGTGGGCCAGATCAACCATTTTCTCCAATCAGGATTTGTTCTGTTGAGTTGTAGTATTTTGTCAACTGTAACCACTGCCTGTGTATCGTTATTACTGGCAGGTGTTGGTACAGAAGGAGTTTTCATGTCTTTGATCTTGGCTAAACCAAGGCAAGACGTTTGTTGCACAGTGTCATTCAAAAACATTATTTGCTGAGGGACGATACAGGCTCTAAACAAAGCTTCTATCCCCTGCACTTGCCAATCTTTAGTACCCCAGACAGATTTTGAGTCTATTGCATTTTTCCACAAGTCGAAACCCTGCCTAGACAGATGGGCAATAAATGCTGCAGAGTAAATCTGTTTTGTATTAGTTAACATAATTTTCAGTCCTGTTTTGTTTACATTTTTATAGTAAAATGTTTCTGGATCAGATGTATTGTATCCTGAAAAATATGGAAACTTTTTAGCAAATGTTTTTGAACTACCTTTTGGTGGTGTAGGACAATGCTCCCATTGGTTAAACATAAACACATTTCTAGGTGTTGCAGATTTATGCAAAAAATGATGACCATAGTGGTTATAGCAATACAGCTGTTCATAGTCTGATGAACCCTCTAAATATTCATTATTAGAAAATGCAGCAGATTTTTCTAGGTCAAACATTATGTCATTTACAGTTTCAAAGTCCCAATCATCAGAATAGGTACTGGATGAAACAAAATCACTTAGTGAGATCTTAAATAAATGTGGAATGTTCAAATGTTCCGTAGGGCCAAAGATATCGAAATCTGTTTTGTCCCACACTACATCATCCTGTATAGGAACAGCTGTGATGTTCACTGCAGACAAGTCTCTTGTTTCACGATGGGATGATTTGTGAGGTTTCAAAAGTAAGTTCACTGCTTTTCTTTCAATGTCCAAATGGATGTATCTGCCATTTATAAGCACGCTCATAGTGATAACCAAAGCTAGCCAAAGCAGGAAAAAAAATATTCCAGAAATAACCCAAAGTTCAATCCATGGTGAAACCAGATAAGTCTTTTTCAAAAAATTTAAAAAGTCTTGTACTTGCTGTTTAAAGGTTTTGATGCTGGCGACGTCTCGGGCTAACTCAGATCCTCAGAAAACGTATCAAAGTTAATGAAATAGCCAGAAGCAGTTCTGTCAATTGTTGGAATTGCATCAGGATTTGTAGAAATCGCTGGAACCAGTTGATCACTTGTTACATTGGTGTAGACAGGTGTATTTGGACAAACTGTTACTTGAGTTTCAAGAGGGATGAGTTCCATAGCATTGTTGCTCAGTCCTTCATCTGTTACTGCTGAATTCTCGATGGTTATCAGTCTTTCAGTCTGAACCTCTTGGATAGTAGCAAGAGGAGTGTGTCTGCTACTAGGTCGGAGTCCACGAGGCCTACTATTTAATACTGGCCACGTACTGTGGTTTGATGAGGTCGATGGACACAAATCTTTTCTCCTTTTTTCCAGCAAGGGGCGGCAGAAGTATTGTTCTTGTTCCGTGTATGGCTAGGACAGGTACTGGTTGTCTGTAAGAAGGTCCAAATTCCTTCTTGTCTGCAATTTTCTCTCTGACTAGATCCCCAACTTTTGGAATCCATACAGGCCTTGCTGGGACCACCGGTTTATCCCCAGAGGTGGTTGGCTGCAGGAATACGTTGCTTTGTTTCGATCTTAGTTCATTTAAGTCCTGTCAAACAGCCAAACGATCTTTGATATCAAAGGGTTTATTTTACACCACTGTGCCTCTACATTCTAGATTGGGCACCCACATTCTTGTCCCAAATAGGACCTCATATGGAGTGACCCCCCCTAGAGAACTTCTTGACAAATTGTTTAATGAGCGTTGGACCCCATAAAGATGTTTGACCCACCCATCACCCGAACCTAATACCCTAGCTGTTATAGACTGCTTTATGTCCCGGTTTTTCCTTTCCACAACAGAATTTTCCTCAGGATGAAACGGAGAGGAGTACCGCAATGCAACGCCCAGACTGGCCATGGCGTCTTTGTAAGCCCGAGAGCTAAACGCAGGGCTTTGGTCAGAATGTAGCGTGCCTATTGCGTATGTGCGATAAAGACTCGCAAATCTTTTATAACAGTTCGAGCGTCAGCCGAGCGCTGAGGCCATATCCATAGGAACCTAGAGCAAGAATCCACTGTGACCATGATATATTTATAGTTACCGTCCCTTTGCAAGGGACCGCAGTGGTCCAGGTAAACACAAGCTAATCGTTTGTCTGAAATTAACAAGGGTGTCTGCGCAGGACGTTTCACTGTGGAGACTTTCATCTGTTGGCATATTTCACATTCCAGAACATAGTTCTTGGTCTGCTTCCTAATGCCAGGCCACCAATATCTTTGTTTCAGTAAAGATATTGTTGCAGAAATACCTGCATGGGCAGAGGCTATCCCTTCGTGTGCTGCTAGGATTAGTCCTAATCTACGTTCCTTGTTTGGAATTACCCTATCCCCCACTCCAGGGATTCGAGCAAAAGGAACGTTGTTCGCATCAATTACATAAGAGTACTTGAGTGGAAACTTTTTTGGTAACGCTGCACCACTGCCTTTGCTCGTAGCATTGACAGCCAATATTATCTCACTGTCTATTCTCGTTTTTGAACGAGTGATCGCAGCTACGGAAGCCGTCTGAACAGCCCCCTTTGCGGCTTCGTCAGCCAATGAATTCCCTGCAACGTGAACGCCATCACGTTGATGACTCAGTGTATGGATCACGTGAGCCTTTGGTAGTTCGCTTTTAACTGAACTACTTGTTCCCAAAGCGTTTTATGCTTTATTGTGCCACCTTTTGCATCTTTGAACCCATTTTCAAGCCAAGTTTGTATATATTCATTATACGACTGCACACAGTAGAAAGAATCGCACTCTATGAGTGTGGGAATTCTCGATCTGTACTTTCAAGTGCCAGTTTGAATGCTTGTAGTTCAGCTCGCTGAGCTGTACAATCTCCTAGAGATTGAGTTTTTGTGACCATAGGTCTGAAGTTGCCATCGCGCATGCGACCTTTAACGATTGCGCACGCTGCACTGTAAGCTTGCTTACAGCCTGTTGCGGGTTGTGCGGATCCGTCAGTGTAAATTATAAATTTGTACTGATCGAGAGGCAGAATCTCAGTGGGCAGAGGACATTCATGTTCATATTGCAGGAACGCTTGTGTTTTTAAATCAGGATCAAAAACATATTCAACATCTGTTGCAGCAAGAGAATTAACCCATTGTATCCATCTAGGATGTAATGCTTTAGCATTTGGAATGCTCGCTTTAGTTACCGCCTCTAGAGCCGGTACTGGGAGTTACGACAATAATGCCTTTCCCTTGGGCTAGAGCTCTTTCTTTGCTACTGCAGTTTGAACTGCTGTCAGTATTTTTTCAGTTGAAGTGAAGCGAATTTCTGCTTGTGTATACAAATGTGATTTGTATGCAATTGGTACTTTTTCACCCTCATTAAATGTTAAGTAGGTGAATCCGCATGGACCCGAAATTATTCGGATCACTAAATTGCGTTGACTTACGCGTGTTTGTAAGTGATTTGTTGCTAACATGTTAGCTTGGAGTGAACGCAGGATCTCTGTGTGTTCCTGTGTCCAATTTTTGATTGAAAAATCAGGTTTGATTAATGCGTAGAGAGGTTTAACCCTTTCTGCGTAATTTAGAATGTAAGTTCTTCCAAAATTTAGGAAACCCAAGATGGATTGTACATTTTTCAGCGTTTTAGGAGGTTGGAGCAGCGCACACCTTTCTAAAAAGTTGGCTGCCAAGCTCTTGCCTTCACTTGAAAGCTCATATCCTAGGAAAAGGACATTGAGATGGGCAATCTGGATTTTTTAAAGTTGAATTTGTAGCCCTCAGAGGCGAAGCCCAGTATAATGGTGCTCACCCTGTTCAAGTGTTTTTCCAGGTCATCGCCTGTCAGATAGATGTCATCGACATATGACAATGCCTCATTATCATAAATTTGTAGTAACTCTGTTACTCTCGCTGAGAATAACCCCGGGCTGTTCTTGAACCCTTGTGGGAGTCGACAAAATTGACGCTGGGTCCCCATTATTGAGAAAGCTGTTAAGTACCTGCTATCAGGTGCTATGTTTTGACAAAAGAAACCATTTGAGATGTCTAATGTGGTTTTATATTTTTTAGGCACAATGTTATTCATTAATGCTGTACTATGTGCATTTTGTACTGCAAAATTTTTGAACAACTGTTTAAGTGTCTGTAATCCAAAACTAGACGATAGGTGTTGTCTGGTTTGGAGACAGGAAACAAACGATTGTTCATTGAAGAGGTGCATGTTTCAATCACCCCTTGGTATTCAAGTTGATCTAAGATCTCCCTGACCTGTTTTTTAGCTTCTTGCTTTATTGGGTACTGCCTTTGTGCAGTAGGTTCATTTTTTAGATGTATTTTATGGTGAGGTGAGTTCTCATCCCATCCTACATGTTTTTTGTATAATGCTGGGGTCTGGGCAACTGCCCATTTCCTGGCATAAGTATATTTTAGATGAATTGGAATATGGTTGGAGAAGGCAGGCATAATGATGTCCTCACCATGTGGGCACTCCCTGACAAATTGTGGTGGCCAGTCTTTTTCTGCTAGAAGTATATCATAACCCCTTGAAAGTTTTTCCCAAAAGAGTATTTTCACTTTTCTTGGTATGTCTCCTCCATTCGGAGTGTTATTTCATATAACTTTTGTGGAGTACTAACCCTGGTGTCTACAGTCTCTACTGTGATGTACTCATTCAAGTCCACTATCTCCAGAAGTTCCTTCAGGTTCTGGCGAGCTATTGTGACTTCTGCTACAATGTCCAGCATTGTCTGAGCCCATTCTCCGTTCTTGAATTGTGTTCTCAGTATCCTCGGCATGTCTGACCTGCAGACCTGCTACCTTCTTTTTAGAGAATTGAGGTTTTGATTTATTTTTCGGAACGTGTTTGTTGTCTTTCGATTTCACTCGTTCTTTTCTATGTTCTGACCGTCCTCTTCTTTCCGATGTCTGTGACGAGATCTGAAAGGTACGAGAGGAACGTGTATCAGTATCTTGATACCTGTCAGGCTTTCTTAAATTATCCCTATTCCTGAGGTTATACCTCCTTTCAGAGGGCTCCTTTTGAGGAGACCTACCTCAGGATTGAGAACGTTTCTCGTTTGAATTTTGTTTATTAGTTTCCCACTTCTTTTTAGAAGATGTAGGAGTTTGTTTAATAGGGTCCTTTTCAGGACTTTCAGATAGTTTTGGCTTCAATGGTCTTCCACCCAAACTATCTCTGCCTAATTCTGCATAAGATTGTTCTATTATTCTGGGTAGTTCTGTTTGATGTTCTGTAACATCGAATTCCTTAATCGTTGGTGGATCGCCACTGCTGCTGCCTCCCCTTTAATATTAGATAATATTATTGTTGAGACCTGGTCGAAATTTTTCAGTAATTTCATACCTAAATTCAGAGCAGGCTCTGCCCCGTATTCGTTTTGAATTTGTTACAGGACATCAGGTATTACCGCAATTGACGGAACACTATGTGTTTTAGTATAGATGGCAGCAAAGACTGAGCCCCAAGTGGTGCAGTCTGCCAGTTGTGGTGTGATCCCCATCGGTAAACAGATTGTTAGGATTCTGTGTTTCTCATACGGGCTAGTATTTGGAAATACTGCTTCAATTTGAGTAATTTTTTGAGCTATCCAGAATGGAATTTGCTCACGTTTTGTGGGCATTTTTCCCATGACTGCGTATAGAGTCTGTGGTGTAATTTTTATTGTATTCCCCTGTTGAGGAGTTTGATTTGGAATGGTTAATGGTGGTTGGACTGTGAAAGTCCGCATGACATATTGGACTAATTGTCTGTAAATTTTTATTAACTCTTGTAGTTGAGTAAGTAGTTCCTCGTCTGACATTATATCAAGGTCAGGATGAGGAGTGTAGCCGGATAGAATCGGCCATGTTGCTCCTGGTCTACCTAGTGGACCGAGCCTGGTAATGTTTCTGTGATGTTTTAGGGCGCCTTTAAACCAGAGCTGATGCTCCTGGTATGTTAGTGGAATTTCAATATCCTCGAAAGGAATATATTCCTCTGGTAGTTCATCTTCTTTGTAGAAGTGAAACAGTCTTGTTACTGAATTTGATTCAGGAAATATTACCCATGAATAGAATACCTCTGTCTGAAAGGATTTGTGTGCCTCTATCACGAAAACTGCTCTACCGCCTCTTGGTGGTAGGCCATGTTTTATAAGTTTTAGAGTGATGGCTCTTCTTAAGTTTGGATGGATGTCTATAACACCCTCCTCAGGTTCATTTAAACCTGTAAAGTTTAAAACTGCTATGGCTGGGTCAGCCGCAGCTCCACCGGTGTCGGTGGCATTGTCCCCGTTTATGGACATTTGTTTTTTGAAAAATGTAGAACAAGTTTCAAGGAAACAAAAGATTAGGTGCACAATATTTTGGAACACTGTATCCTTCAACGTTGAGCAAACCAAACAACTACTATATAGGGTGCTTCCCTATTTAGTTATGGCGGATATTTTAACCCTACCCACTCCAGACGTCTTATGGAGTATGTGAGTAGGGGTCTCTGAGAAAAGCACGACTGAGTTACTCAGTATCTAACGTTAAATTACTGCCTTACCAAACCGTTGGGCGCCATGTAGTGTAGTTCCTATTTCCCTAATAGGCTCTGCGCATTGGAATAATATAACCTATAGGGTTGACATAGGTCTAAGGTCGGTATGTCCCTATCGAGTATATTAAACTTAATTACTTGTGCCAGCTGGCTCAGAGGCCACTAGAAACTCCTTGAGAACAAGAAGGGAGTAGTTTCTGGCAACCGAAAAACATGACAACTTTTGTTTCCCTTTAGAAGCGGAACATGTCTCAGAATCGTGGAAACAATAGATAACAGTTTCACTCAGTCAATCGTGCATGCTTAGTTTCTACAGAGTTACACAGAAAGGAAAGACGGGCGTTTCAATAAAAAGGTTTTATTGAACAGTCTTGTTTCTCATGTAAGAGATATGTGCTGTTATGATCACAAGACAGTATGCAAGATAAATAATGTACAGCGTAAGCAGTAAAAATAAATAATACTGTGCTAGCATTATCTTTTAGCATATATTCACGTACATAAATAACATAAGCTAAAAATGCGAGTACTCATAAGATGCGTCTCTAAGCTAGTTCTACCCCAATGTACCTAACCTAGTCTAGGTGTAGGCAAAGGTAGAAGTAGGTGGAGTATTCTCTAGTCTGGTATACTAAGAGTATGTTAAGTATAGTATGCCAAGTATGGTATGCCAAGAGTCCCTCTATGTTCTAGTCAGCTCCATACCTTGAGAATGAGAGAGGTGGGAATCTCTTGCCGGATCTGGTACTCTAACACCCCACGAAGGGAGTCAGAACACTGGAAGCTGGATTTGTCTGCGTGCAGGAATGACAGCGTCTTCTCAGTGCGTCAGGCCGGGATACGGCTCCTCTGAAGTCGAGGTCTCCTCTAACTTGCTTGGGCAAGGGAAGGTATATTTATACCTGGTAGGTGTCTTGGAATGTTAGCATTGACGTGAAGTCGGACAGAGGAAGACGTCAGGAATGAACCCTTAAGGTATAACGGTTCATACATAATAGATGAGTTCTTGGAGAAATCAATAGTCCTGTGCTAGGGGAACTCCCGAAGCTTAAGGGTCTGGTTTTCTAAGAACTCGTTGTGACGTTAGGGTGGACGGATGTCGGTGACCATGCCTGTATTTGGAGTGCACGGTTAATGCCTAAATAAGGACAGGGATTCTATGCCTATATAAGGGCATGGCGAATTGTGCCTATATAAGGACATGATTCAGGAAAACCTATATACGGACACCTAAAGCGGAATACAACAGTATGAGTGGCTGTATGGGTGAGTGAGTGGATTTTTGTGTAGACCTATGAATCAGTGAGTGAGTATATACTAACTGGTATTGGTGAGCCTATGGTTTTGAGAATCATAGTCTGAAATTTGGAGTGGGTTTCTGAAAGGATATATTGGTCTCTCAGCCTCCTGCTGAGAGACAGTCCATATTTCGCTGTATATGGCATTCAAGAAGCGCTTTTGATGTTGTTTTCGAGGACCTAAGATCCACGTCATCCGATAAAAGGGATAAGTGTTGAATATTTTAGCCAGGCAAGGCACAGCTTCCCAACCCTATAAGTTGTCACCACCCGAGTGTTCTGACTGCATGTATTGCATATCAGGCCTACTTGTTTTAAAACCCTCAGTGTTGTCAAGGAAGCGTGCCTGACATATTCATTCAAGGTTAGTGGCCAAACTAACCATCCCTTTCAATTGGAGTTAAATGAATTGTATGTTTCATTGCCCAGCATGGTATCTAATGTATCCTCACTATAGTGTGTGAATGGTTGCCAGTTTTCAAAACATGCAAATGTGCGAATGCGAGGTGTGTTCAAATCTTTCAACTTTGTGAGTCAAAGGCATGTTGTCTATTGCACAGTTTTGTTCAGGAAAATCAGTTGTTGTGGTATCAGGCATGCTCTAAACAACGCCTAAGGTCCCTGAACCTGCCAGTCTTTTGTCCCACAAATAGGCTTTACATCTATAGTGTCCATCCAAAAGACGTACACTGTGCAGACTGCTGGGAAAGAAAAGAAGCAGAATATATCAGCTTGGCATCAGTTAGAACATTGTTCTTTGCAGGTGATGGCGCAAGCCTATAAAAATATGAGGAAGGGTCAGATGTATCGTAACCAGAAAAATAAGCAAACTTCTGTGCAAATGTTTTTGAACTACCGTCTGGTGGTGTGGGGCAATTTCCCATTGTGTGTAATTGTGAACAGCACATGAAATGCTTACTTTATGCAGAAAATGATGACCGTAATGTTGTAAACAAAACATGTCATCATAATTAGAAGTACTATCATACAATTCATCAGAAGAAAACACAGTTGAATGTTCTAGATCTTCCAACAGTTCATGCACTGTATCAATGTCCCAATCATCAGAAACAGTACTAGGGTAATTAAATAATTAGAAGAAATTTTGAACAAATATGGAATTTGTAAAAGCTTAATGGGGTCAAGTTTTGAAGAATCTGTGGTTCATTTACGTAAACCATGTTCTCCGGTTTTCGAATTTAAATCTGTGCTAGTTGACTAAAGAGGTGTTGTCGTTGTAACAGGTAGAAGACTTTATTGTTGGTGATTGTTGTATCTCATTGGAGAGAGAATGCTTATTCAGTTATTAAAGCTTCCATCTGAACTTCCTGTGCGGTCGCTATAGGAAGCAGGTAGCTACCCAGGAGCCCACATGGCTTGCTTTTGGGAATCTGCCACATAATATGGTTTGATCAGATCAATGGAGACAAATCTTTTGTCTTTGTTACAGGCGGGGGGAAGAAGTACGGTTCTGGTACCTTCAATGGCCAGGACAGGTACATGCGCTCTGTAGGATGGCCCAAACTCTTTCTTGTCTGCAATTTTTTCCCTGACCAGATCCCCAACCTTCGGGATCCAGCCAGGCCTCATCGGGACTACCTTCACTTCTCCAGTGGAGGTGCGTTTTACTTGGACGTTGTTTTGTTCATCCAGTAATTGGTTCAGTTCCTGTAAAACAGTCAAATGTTCATTGATGTCAAATGGTGTTTCTGCTGCCACTGTGCTGGGATTGTCGAGGTCTAGGAGCCACATCTTTACCCCAAACAGGATTTCATAGGAAGGCCAACAACCCAGGGATTTTCCTCGGCATGTTACTGAGTGCCCTCTGGACCCCATATTGGTGATGGACCCAACTGCGACCTGAGATTAGTACCCTTGCTCTTAAAGGTTGCTTTAAGTCATGATTTTCCTCTTCACAACTACATTTCCTTTAGGATGGTATGGAGATGAGAAACACGTGGTCATACCCACACTTCCAAAGGTATCTTTGTAAGCCCTAGACCTAAACACTGAACCCTGGTCGAAATGTAATGTGCTAACTGCGTAAGTCCTGATAAAGTCTTGCAGATCCTTTATAACAGTTTGGGCATCAGCAACTGCTGTGGCCAGACCCATAGAAATCGAGAGCAGGAATCCATCGCTACCAAGATGAACTTGTAAGCCTCATCTGATGAAAGAGGGCCACAATGGTCCAAATAGACACAAACCAGAGGCTTGTTTGAAATCAGTAGAGGTGTCTGGGGTGGGCACGCTACGTTGGAACCCTTCATCTGCTGGCAGATGTCATATTTAAAGAAAAAGTCCTTGATCTGTTTATAAAGACCTGGTCACCAATAAAGTTGCTGCAATAATGAAATTGTAGTAACCACCCCTGCGTGTGCAAAAGCCAGAACCTCATGTGCAGCTAGTATTAACCCCAATCTGTGATCACTGTTGGTGTTACTCTATCCCCCCCTCTAGGAATGTGAGCATATGGTATGTTCTGTGCATCTAACTTGTAGGAGTACTTGAGTGGAAAGCCTTTCAGAAGGTAGGTGCTGTCGCAAACAGCATTGACGACCACCATGATGTCACTGTCTATCCTCGTGCTAAAACGAGTAAGTGCAGCAACTGCAGCAGTGGGAACTGTTGCTTTTGCGGCTTCACCAGCCATGGAATTCATTGCAATATGAATGCCAACAGGTTGATGACTAAACGTGTGGATTACATGAGTCCATGGCAAGCAGTCTTTCATCTTTACCACCTGCCCCAAAGCATCTTGTGCTTTATTTTGCAACCCTTTGAATCTCTGAATACAATCTGGCCCCAATAGTGGAGATATTCATTATAGGCTTGGATACAGTAAAACTAATCACACACTAAAAGTGTGAGGAATCCGGGATCTGTATTTTCCAGTGCCAGAATTAGAGCCTTTAGTTCTGCCAGCTGCACTGTGCAGTCACTAAGTGACTGCATGTAGGTTTTTTAAGGAGGAAATTCTCCATTGTTCCTGTGTCCTTTAACACTTTCACATGCTGCTGACTATTGGTGCTTAGTCTCTCTATCAGGCTGGCCAGAGCCATCAATATGTAAAATGTAATCATGGAGATCTAGAGGCATTATTTCATTAGGCAGAGGATATTCTTGTTTGTACTGCAGGAAAGCTTATGCTTGTAATGTAGAATCAAATCTGTAGTCTACATATGTTGCGGGGAGTGAGTTAGCCCATTGTATACATCGTTGATGTAGAGCTTTAGCGTATGGAATGCTTGCTTTCTTGATGGCCTCTAATGTCGGCACCAGGGTCACGACAATTATGCATTTGCCCTTATCCAGGGCTCACTCTCTCACCACAGCAGTCTGTACTGCTGTCAGGCCACAGCAGTCTGTACTGCTGTCAGGATTTTTCAGTAGATGCAAAATGCATTTCAGCATCAGTGTATAAGTGCAATTTATATGCAATTGGTACTGTGTCACCTTTATTGAATGTGACGGAAGTGTATCCGGATGCCCCTGGGGTACGCAGATCACCAGGTTCATTGTGTTCATATGTGTGTGTAAATGTTTGGAAGCTATCATGTCAGCTTGTACAGAACATAAAATATTTGTGTGTTCTGGTGTCCAATGTGAGCTTGAGAAGTCTGGACGTATCAAGTTGTAGAATGTTTTAACCCATTCTGTGTAATCTGGAAAGTGTGCTCAGCCAAAATTAGGAATCCCAGTATAGATTGTAGTCTTTTCAATGTCGTTGGAGATTGAAGCAGTGCACATTTCTCTAAGAAGTGTGCTGCAAGGCTTTTGCCTTTACTTGACAGCTCATATCCCAAATATAGGACATTGAGGTGAGCAATTTTAGATTTTTTTAAAATTGAATTTGTAGCCATGCGAGCAAATCCTAAAATCATACTATCGACTCCTGTCAAGTGTTCCATGAGGTCATCATCTGTCAGATATATGTCATTGACATTGAACATTGGCAGGTCATCAAAATGTTGTAGTAGCTCTGTTACTCTGGCTGAAAACAGCCTGGGGCTATTCTATACCCCTGGGGCAATCAACAGAATTCCACCTGAGAGCCTAGCGCTGAAAATGTGGTCAGATGTCTAGTTCCAGGTGCTATATTCTAGCAGAAACATTCATTTGAGATATCAAGTGTTGTTTTGTATTTCTTCCACACAATGTTGTTTCTCAGTGTGGCACTGTGTGCATTCTTTACTGGAAATGTGCGAGTAGCTGTGTTTAAGTGTCTGTAATCTAACACTAGACAATATGAATGGTCTTGTTTTATTACGTGAAACAAAGGATTATTCAAAGATGAGGTGCAACTTTCTATTATACCTTGGTATTCAAGTTGTTCTAGGGTTTCCCTAACTTGTTTTTTAGCTTAATGTTTAATTGGGTGTTGTTGTTGAGGTTGTGGGGTCATCCTCAATGGGATCTCATGATAAGGGGAACCGTCATCACACCCCACATGGTTGTAGTATAATGGAATAGCTAGTGCTAATGCCCACTCCTTTGCATATGAATGTTTTACTGATTCTGGAACAAGGACGGACAAAGCAGGTAAAATTACCGTTTCGACACTCCATTCCAAAATCAGGTGGCCATCCTTTTCAGCCAAAAGAATATCGGAACCTTGCATTAAGTCCTCCCAAAAGAGAACATTGATGTTTCTGGGTATGCCCCGCTCCAATTGGAATTGTATTTCGTATAAACATGTGGGACACTTACCCTGGTATCAGACAATCCATCGGGTTCTGGCAAACTATCATGACTTCTGTCACACTGTCCAACATTGTCACTGCCCATTTCCCCCTCGAAAGTAGAGTCCTCAACATCCGGTGCATGCCTGACCTTAAGCCCGGCTACCTTCTTCTTAATTAATTGAGGCCTGGAAGTCTTCGGTTTATCTTCCTGTTTAATTATGTAGTCATTTGAGCATTGTGAGTCTTTCTTCCGTTCCATGTGCTCTTCAGATCTTCGCTTTGACTGTCCACCTCTCTCCAAACATTTTACGGATGACTCCTGAAAGGAATGAGATGAACATGTATCAGTATCATGATACCTGTCAGGTGGTCTAATATCACTGTTTTGAAGATTATATCATTTTCAGTGGCTTCCTGTTGAGGAGACCCACCCTGTGATTTTGTCTTGTCTTTATTTTTTATTTATTGTCCGACTTCTTCTTTGTTGAAGAGTCGGGTGCTTGCTTAGAGATATCGCTTTCAGAATTACTCTTCAATTGAGGTTTACCAGGTCTGGCTCACAAATTATCTCTACCTAGCATAGCATAGGTTTAATCAATAATTTCAGGTAATTTGTGCTCCTGCTATGCAGGAGTCAAATCCCCTGTGCACTGGCGTATAGCCAATGCTGCTGCTTCCCCCTTTATGTTGCTTAACTTAAAATTGGATACAGCAGCAAAATTGCTCTTCAGTTCCATCCCTAAGTCCAGGGCAGGTACTGCCCGTACACATTCTGTAGCTGTTTCAGCACATCAGGAAAACAGCCATTGGAGAGATACTATGCCTTCTGGTGTATGCTGCAGCAAAAGACTGTCCCCAAGTTGTGCAGTCTTCCGCAGGGGAAGCCAATCCCATTGGCAAGTAAAGAGTTAATATTCAGTTTTTTTCCTGCAGCCCATTTGAGGAAGCAACACTTCAAGCTGGCTTGTTTTTTATGCAGTTCAAAATGGAATCTCCTCGTGTCTGATGGGAACATTTCCAATGACTGCATTTAGCACTTGTGGTTGTGCAGCTTGAGCAATCTGCGCAGGGTTAAGTGTTAATGTTTGAATAACAAACTGTGTAAGACATCTATATATTGTTACTAAATCTTTGTATAATGTTCGCACCTCTGCTGTTGGTATATTATCAACACTAGGATGTCATGAGTAGCCAGCTAAGACTGGCCATGTTGCTCCCTCATTGCTGAGAGTACCAAGTCTAGCGTTCGCTGTTGTGTGTGTGCCTTTAAACTAATTTATGTGTTCTGGTAGGTTAGCGGTATTTCTATCTCTTAATAGGGAGTAGAGTTACCCAGGATTTCATCCTCAGTGTAGGTGTGGAATAGTTGTGTGATGTTGTCTGCAGCCAGGAATGTAACCCAAGATTAGAACACCTCTGTCCTAAATGCTTCGTGTGTCTCAACCACAAAGGTAGCATCTCCACCCCTATGTGTGAGACCATGTTTAAATAATTTCAGGGTAATCATGTCTGCAGTTCACAGCAATGTTTAATGCCTGAGCTTCTTCGTCTCCAGACATAATTAAAAATGAATTACAGAGCAGGTAACAGTGGGAATTAGATCCTTTAAGAGTTCAAGCTTGAACAGCCTACAGGCAATACATAGGAGTTACCTACTCAGCTTAGAAGGATTTTCCCTACCACCATGGACGTTTCTGATTAGGAGGTCAGTAGCGGTCTCTGAGAAGACACAATTGAACTACTCAGGTGATCCATAAAAAAAAGAACCCAACCAACATTGGTGGCTTCAACCAGGAAGTGTTGGCAGCCATCTTAGGACTTGGCTTCAGCCGAGTCACTGAAAAAAGGTAAAAAAAGAAAGAAAAGGGGGCAGGGTAGGAATATCCTGACCCCCAATCGCAGCAGATCCATGAGTCCAGTGAAAATAAAAAAATAAAAAAAACAAGTGCAGATCCCGGGCTTGTTTGGGAAAAAGCCCCCGGGTGGGCAAGGTCCCAGGGGCATTGTTTAAAAGAAATAGGGGGCACACGGGTCCCCCTCCTGAAGCTCATGGAGCCCCAGAGACCACTACCTCACCGGGGTTTTATATATGTAAAAAGGAGGGGGAGCACAAGCCCCTTCCTGAGGCTTTATAAGCCCCGGGGACCACCACCTCCCAGGGGCTAAACAAATAGAAATAGGGGTGCTGCGAGGACCCCCCAAGCCCCGGGGACCTCCACCTCCCCAGGGATCAATAACAGTTAATGGGGGGCCCAGCGTAGCCATCCTTGCCCCACGGACCATCACCTCCCCTTCTTCAAATTCTTTCAAAACAGTGGGAGAGGGGCCATGCAGCCCCCCTCCCAGACTGTTCTTGGCCACGAGGAGAACCACCTCCCTGGTGCAGGCCTTGAAAATCAAAGGAGGGGTCCATGCAGCCCCCTCCTTGAGCCAATAAAATGGCCCTGGGGACCACCACCCCCCAGGGCCGGCTCCTACTATGTCCCAGGGTGCCCACCCACTGGACATAGCTGTTTACTTCTCCCGCCGCTCCTACAAAGTCAAAGCAAACACTTCGGTTCCTGCGGGCGGGAGCAGTCAAAGTGCTCCCTCCAGCAGGAAGCGGAGGTTTTATCCATTTCCCAGCCCGCAGACATGCGGGCAGGGAAAGAGATGAAACTATTGCTCCTACATGGAGGGGTCTGCCTTTCCAGCAGCTCCCTCTGTGCAGCAGCATCGCCGACTCGAGGCTCCCCCCGGTGTCCCAGGATGAGCAGAAAGAGGCAAAATAAAGGCCGGAAAGAGGCAGATTGCAGGTCAGAAATTAGCAGAAAGAGGCAGAATAAAGGTCAGCACGAGGAGAAAGGCAGAATAAAGGTGAGAAATTAGCAGAAAAGTGCAAAATACAGGTCTGAAACTGGCAGAAAGAGGCAAGATATAGGTGGCAAATGAGTAGAAAGAGGCATAATAAAGGTCAGAAACTAGAAGAAACAGGTGGAATAAAGGTAAGAAACAAGCAGAAAGAGGCAGAATAGAGGTTAGCAACGATCCAAAAGAGGCAAAACAGGGGTTAGAAATGCGGAGCAAGAGGCAGAATTAAGGTCAGAAATGATCAGAAACAGGCAGAATAAAGGTCAGCAACGAGCAGAAAGAGGAAAGATAAAGCTGAGAAATTAGCAGAAAGAGACAGAATAAAGGTCAGAAACTAGAAGAAAGAGGCACAATAAAGGTCAGAAATGAAAAGAAAGAGGCAGAATAAAGGTCAGAAATGAAAAGAAAGAGGCAGAATAAAGGTCAACAACAAATGGAAAGAGGCAAAATAAAGGTGAGAAACGAGCAGAAATAGGCAGAGTAGAGGTCACAAATGAGCAGAAAAGGGCAAAATAGAGATACCCTTTTCAAATGGGGTTAGTTCTCATGTGGCAACCTGTTTAATAGCTGGGCTGTAAGAAATTTGAGCATTAGTTGAGCGGGATGAGAACCCACCTCAAATGAGAGTCACAATCCTTGTCAGGGTGAACCACAAATATCTATCAATAAACCTGTGCCTAATCATCCAGAAGCTTGGCACAAAGCAGCCAGGATTAACTTAGAGGCAATGTGTAAAATATTTTTGTAGTACGGAAACAGTAATAAAGTGAAAACACAACACAAGAAAAGACCCAAACCAATTTAGAAAAGTAGTGAATATTTTCGTAAATAAAATGCTACGACTTGCTGCAGACAAAGAGATGTTCTCATAGCATGGAACCTTCTGGTAATCCTATATCTGGTCCTTGCACATACCCATGGCTTTGTGAGTAAGAGGGAGTATATATATATATTTAGAAGAGTAAACAGCTATAACTAGTCTTGAAAAGGTTCTTACCATCTTTATCATTAGTCACACCTGCAGGTAAATGTAAAGGAGTAGGAGCATTTGCGGAGCATGATACACCTCCATAAAGGGCCTCCTAAGTCGCTATGTCTTGGCCCATGGTGCAATGGAGTGCATTCTGTGCCATGTCAGTCTAAATAACTTGGAAACATTCAAACATTTGGGACCTTTAGACACATAAGTTAGTGCCTGCAACTAAGCTAGCTTTAGCACTAAGGGCCTACAGCCACAAAATCACAAGGTTTGTGACCACAAAAGTACTTATCATTAAGTGTAAAACTCTTTTTATGAGCTGGAAATGTTTTAGACTAGTACAAGAACTTTTGCCATCATTTCTGAAATACAAATGAGAGAGTTCATGAAAGGGGTTTCCTTCCTCCTTTTTGCAATTTGAAAAGGAATTTATTGATATTTTCTGAATTCAATTGCTGTCGCAAACCGTTGATAAACAAACAACCCCTGAGTTGGGTGTTAACTAATTTGCAATAGGGAAGGGGGTCCTCTTAGGACAGGATGTTGGCAGCTTCAGAGGGGAGAAGGTTTAAAAAACTGCCAGCCAAACAGTGCAGAATCTCTACTATTAGACAATGACTAGGTAAATGGTAACATTTTCCTGTTATTTCCACGGCTCCCAGTCAAACAGTCCAGAATTTCTACTGTTTAGCCTGCGACCGGGAAAATAGTGGACAGCACAGAATCTCTAATATTCAATCAGCAGCTGGGTAAATATTTAGGTTTTCTGCTATTGCCACAGCTGCCAGATGAACAGTGCAAAATCTCTACTATTTAAGCAGTGTCTGGGTAAAAGGTGAACTGTTTCTGCTATTTGCATGGCTGCCAGATGCACAGTGCAAAATCTCTACTGTTTAGCAAGCGACCTTGTAAATAGTGAAGTTTTTTCTACTATTTGCACATCTGCCATTCAGACAGAGCAAAATCTCTACTGTTTAGTCAGCAGCTGGGAAAATATTTAAGTTTTCCTGCTATTTGTACGGCCACACAGGACTACAAATCCTGAATGCAAAGACATTGATTGGAGGTGCTATTTGCACGTGGAAGTGGAATATAAGGACGCTATGTGACCCGCTTCCTCTCATGCATGCACTGCCCTTTTTTTCTGTGCTTTATCCTTTTTTCTCTCCAACCCCTTATCTTTCTGCCCCCTTGTAGTTTGCTTCTTTCTCTACCGTTCATTTGCTCTCCCCTCTTTTTTTATCAACTGCAGTAACATTCAGTCACAGTGTTAAGTTGTCTCTTCTTGTTTCTCTCAGGTAGGAACACCAGGCTTCTATTTCTTTCTGCTCTCACCCAGTACTAAACCACTTGCCGCAACACTGGGGGCAAATGACTTTCACTTCACGAAAGACTGAGTGAAGTTTACATACCTCACCTCATGCTGTGATGAGAGTAACAGAAGAGAGACAGGATTTCAGTAGAAAGCAGCTTCACCCTCCAATTTATTTATTCTGTTTATCTTTTATTATAACTGGTACCCCACAATTTTAAAGAAATCTTTAGAATCAGTTGCAAGCTACTAAAAAGAGCCAGTTGGTCAGTTACATTTCTCACCTCAAACTTTTAAGTCCCTACCAGACTGCTTGTCTCTTTATTAGGACATAAATCCTCAATACTTCCAGTGATCCGAAGATTTTCAGTATGATTAATATATCGCAAATGACTGATTTGGCTCAAGTCTTTGAAGTCAGACAAAAGCACATTTTCGAAGTTCTTAGCAACTGTATAGTTCCTCCTAATAATTAATCACATCTTCCCTCCTTCCATATTTCAAACCAGACCCAAAGTAAAGTGTATAATATAGAAATACATCTTCTAATTTTGCATTCTATCAAACAGCATAAAGGGGATTAAAACACTTTTAGCTGCTGGTAGTGACTTAACTTCACACTGTAGGTTACAAAAACAGTGCCCCAGGACTCCAAAATAGCGAATGTCACTTTGCAATGACTTTGCTGCTTGCATAATACTGAAAAGAGCAGACAGATTTTGATTCCACGTAGGTTATTTAGCACCAGATTAAAACGTGAAACAGGTTTACAAACAGCTTTACCAAATTGTGATACATTTTTTGCATACAAATCATTTTGCATATTTAATACCATTTCTGTTAATGAACCCTAATTCATGATGACCCTTTTTAAAGATTGAAGCAAATGTCCGGTCTGAGAACACTAACCTGTGCTTTTCTCTTGAAGAAGCAATGCACCTTCTCCTGGGTTGCCAAGCCCACCTCACCACTAATTTCGTTGATTAACCCATGAAGAAGAGATGAAGGATAATCCCAGAGGAGCAAGGGAAAATGGATCGGGAGGCGAAAAGAAGAAAGAAAAAGAGCACCAGGCACAGCAATGTGGTTTTACCTCAGATGCAGCCCTGCCAAGTACCACGCTTCAGGCGTTAGACTAACGCATTTTAATGCTGGTGTCCGCATCACCGCATAAAAATGTATACATAGCTCCCAGATACGGAAGAGAGTTCATGCAACGCTTCAAAAAACAGCATTGTGCACCGCCACAGACAGGGCCGTTTCTAGGTGTTTTGCCGCCCTAGGCGAGAATTGAAAAATGCCGCCCCCTCCCTTTTACTACCATTACTCTCTCCCCCTGTCATCCGGGCTAGAAGAATTAATGCATTAGATATAAACCTCGCTAACCAAGCAATCAAAAAAGAGTGCCGCAACACCACCACAGTAGATGATCTTGTGGCTAAAGTCAACAGGTAGAGATAGTTCTCAAAGATTTAATTCAATTCTGGATCTCACTAGCTTCTGCTAGATCTAGATTCTTGATACATGACAATATTCTCAACTCAAGCTGCCATTAGGTGACACAAATGCCAACATTTCTGCATCCCCAGTGTTGCTGAAGTCTTCTAGAACTAGATCCAGGAAATGCTGACAGGGATAGCAGGTGCCACCAGAGCACATCCCGACCATCAGGTGGGCAAGGACCAGTGCCAATTCCTGCAGCCTCCTTGAACTAATCGATAACTAGACTAATTAAACGCCATCCAGTCTCAGCCAATGAAATGATCCGCAAGCCAGAAATAAATGATGGCCACCTACCAACTGTTTCAAGCACTGAACGGACAATTGGCCAACTGATCTTTCGTAAGACCTGAAATTTCTCAGGATACAACACCAATGCCTCACACCCAGGTACAAGCAGCTAACGAATGAAGCAGAGCACATAATGCCCACTATCAACTAGGTGATCTGTATAGCTGGGACAGAGGGTGGAAATCTAGAGTGACCATACAAATTGTTTTGCCTGAAGACATACACATGACACACACAATCACTAGATGCACTTCAATCTTTTTGAGTATGGGGTGTCTTGTGACTGGTTTCAGACATTGACACCACTAATGATTAACTCTCATCCTGGCCAAGTAATAGAACATCACAGGTAAAAAAAAAAAAAAAAGACAGAATCAGTCTGAAACGTCACCCACACTGGTCAGGCATACAAGACTGGATCATTATCCACCACCTGGGTAGCATTTACCAAACGCCCGTTAAGGTGATGCCTTGGGACGCCACATCATAAACTAGAACCTTGGACACAACCCAATGAGGTGGGAAAGTGATAATGTAATCTCTCATAAAAGAGCATTGTTAAAATGGATTCCTACAGTTCTTCACTCATCATCCTAAATGCACAGCAGGCTTTTGCAGCATCAATGATAGTGTGATGGAAGAAAGACTGGATGGTGGCATACTGCCAGAAAACCATTGACATCAGATCTTGAAGTCACCTTCCTTCTTCATCCTCAAGATGTGTCTCGAGAATCCATACAAGTTTGCCCAGTCTCTAAATTCTCAACCCCAATACAGTCTGCAGCCACAACCCATTCAATCCCAAAGCCTCTAGGAATTTACACCATAGCCATCCTTTTCTAGCAAAGAGACTTCCTCCACTTCACATCTAGTTGCCAACTGCACTGCCACCCATACGCACAACCCAGTTGCACCCACTTTCTTTTCGCTCGCTCGCTGCCCCCTTCCCAACAAATTAACCCATTCTCCTTCCAAAGAGAGACTTGTATTTGTTTACCAACCAGCAGAACAAACTAGTCATCCTTGCATCCTAAGATTCTATATACATTTTGTCAGGCTCTAACTGGTAGAATGCAAGGGCTTATGTAGTGATGCAACCAACCAAGACATTGTATTTAATTTGGCAAGCTGAATGAGCAATTTCCCAACAGTCCCTTCTGGTATGCACCTACATAGGAAGAGCGAACAGGATAGAAACTTCATTGAACGTCAGAAAAAAAAGGGATGGTGTTTGGGAACCCCAAAGCAGGTTTTTGACTGGTATCACTCACTTACAGGTTCAGTGGAGCATCAGGAAGATCAGGTGTCTTTGAAAAAGTGAGTTTATGAGGAGAGACAGGTCAGTCCTGCCACCTTGATGCAAAGAAACTGGATGTAGATCTACTGCTTTTTTATGACTGCTGCTTGTCAGGAGATCACTGGACATCCTGTCTTCAAAGAAGGCAGTTGCCACCATAAACTAAATGGGCCATCAGCTGTGTTCCTTTATGGCAGTCTTTATTTTTACTGATCATGGTGGACATGTTGCCACCGGTGTAGAGCACATGAGGGTAACCGCTTTTGTTTATTAGACTTCTCTCACTGCTTCTGCTTCAATCTGACCAACAATAGCTCAATTGCACCATTCATCCCCATCCTAGGCGGGAATCTGTGCAATGCGCAAGAAGGGCCAACTGATCCAGGCAGGCATGTCTGAGTGAGCACAGTGATCCACTTAGATCCAATGCTGGGAGCAGCAGGGCCACCCCAAGGTCAGGGGGTTGGGATCGCCAGACTGGAACAGGCCAGATCTCGCAATGAAACAGCTGGAAATGGTAGTCCTGGATTAAGCACTGATGGACATTGCCTATTGAAATTAACCTCCAATGCTACTTTTCAAAGTTTTAATCATATATTGTTGCAAATGCACACTCCGATTCTCTTTTAAAATTAACTGTTAATCTTAGAAATTGACTTTAGTACAACCAGGGAATGTGCTCTGTCTATGTACACACAGCAAGAAAATTATGTCTGCTCCCTATGCTGGGAGTAGTCTCATGGTGTCCGACAATACAGACTTCATGAATTTGTGAACCACACAGTCGTTAGTTCATGAAAATTTAAGCAAATGTATTATTGCCCGATTCATTCAAAATATAAATTCACTATATTCAAATATTTTAACGAAATCTTCAACTTTTGTCGACATGAATTTCAAATCTGAATCAACATATATACAGTGCTGGTCAATGGCGAACATTTTCTATGGTCATTGTGAGGTAAGCTCCATGATTTTGTCACAATGCATTTTGGTCCATGTGGTCCTTCAAGAGGTGGTTGCTAAAAATAGAACAAACAATGTCTGTTTTGGTCGCTACAAATGCACCCCTAATGATAAGTTATATAATTTACACCCATATTCCCCATTACCTCTCAGAAGAACGGATGCTCCTAGAAGCGGGCAGGCACCTTGGGGTCAGCACAGGGTGCGACCGTGCAAGCACAGACAGAGGTCCGAATCCGATCGGGTCGAGAGCGAATCGGAAGTCGGCGCGCACGGCCTCCGCCCGTGGCATTTAACGTGACGTCATCACGTCGAATTGTAGAAGGCGCTACCCAATGCGCTTTCGAGGTCGAAGGCTGTTCAAGGGGATTCCCAAACTCATGTTTTCTGCCGCCCTCCCCCTTTTGGCGCCCTAGGCGGCTGCCTAGTCTTGCCTAATGGTAGAAATGGCCCTGACCACAGATAATCTCTGCACTGCGCTCTGCAGTGCCTGCGAGAAATCAATCCTACCTGCGCTGGGCTTGGAGGACTCGTTGTTATGGTTACCAGCCACGGAAATATAGGGGCAGATTTACAAGGCCCTTGTGCCACTTTTGCGTCACTTTTCCCATGTTAAAAATGATGCAAAAGTGGCGCAAGGGCCTTGTAAATCTGCCCCTTTGTTTCTTTTCCTGCTGCTCCCTCTGTCAGCCCCGCCCAGCCTCCCTGAAACAGACATAGTTGCGGATCTTCGGTGCGGGCGGGGCTTCTAAATTAGGAAAGTCATTGAATGAGGCTGTGTTTACTCTGGTCTCGTCTTTGGCTGGAGCAGAAAGCCATTGATCGCGAAAAAAGGAATGAGATGTTACGTGTGCTTGCTGTTCACACTTACAATATTCAAATATAGTTAGTGGCACTGCCGCCTTCCAGCAAGACACTCCAGGAGGAGAAATGACTGTGTCTCTGCGCCCACTCGAAAAAAACATAGAAATGCTCCTCTGCTGCACTCCTACCCAGGTTGGTCGCAAAACTTCCAAAGCTGGTGACGTCGCAGCTCAAGGGAAAGGAAGCAGATAAACCGTAAGCATAAGGATTATTAGGCAACATCACCGATCTGTCTTTGTCACTTATGATGTGCATTTCAATCATTGCGTGCCAGGTTATCAAATCCGTGGCTTATATTGTGAGCAGAGCAGAACACGAATCAGCAGGCCACAGATCGGCCCGTTTTAGAATCCTAATCGCAATGGAAGTGTTAAAGCGGGATTCTTATCTTATCTCTTCATCACTAAGAATCCTCAGGAGTCACTGTGATGAAAAAGTCTGCATTTGATGGGGTCATGATAAACTGTGTGACATTGACACAGCACCTGCTCGGGCCTCTCCATGCCCCCCTCCCCCTCCCCACAATGGGAGGAGCGACGGCTGCTTCAGAGGCCTACACATATTTGTTGAGTAGGCTGGGGCACGACCTGTGTACAGACGCTCGGCGAGGCCAGAGTTTGGAATGGACAGAATAAGGTAAGGCGAGTCCTTATTATTAATAGGGTTTTCTGAGTACCGCAGTGCTCTACACTGATTGTATTTCTGCAACCACTACCGTAGATTGACAATATCACCCTGAGAAGTTGCTTTTGGGGGCTGGAAAGCAAGCCTCCAGCCTAAGGATGAGTTTGCAGAAATAGCAGAATGTAAATTAAAGGACAAACTAACGAAACCCTGCATGTCTTTACTTTTCACTGTTCAAACCTTCAAATATAAACCATGCAGTTGCAGATATGCGTGTTTAAGCATATTAAATCAAATAGCAAATCAGAAATGGAATGATGTAGCTATAGAGCTGTTTTTGAAAGGTCTATTGGTGGTGATACAGTCCCCTCACACATTTATTCAACTATTTGTTGGCCCTGAAGTAACAATTATGAACTTAATACGCTTTCAGCAAGTTATGAATTTTTAAGCAACAGACCATAGCAAATAAAAAATCAAACTACAAATCCCAGATTGCAGTAAAGGGTTGGCTATAAAAGCCATGGATGACTAAAGTTCTAATTCATAATGATGACACATGGCTTATCACCTTTCTGGCATATCATGACATGATGCTGAAGCAAAGGCACCAGTCAAAAGTTTCAATTCCTTACAGTCAGTGGCATAAGTGGGGCATGGCTGGTGCAACCATATGAAAGTAAAAGCAAACTTCACAGAAGCAGCACAATGGATTTGATGTTTGGAGGTCCATATATTTTTCCCCCAAAAGTTAATTTAAGTAAATTGAGAATATGCATTTCGCAAATTTCTTTGACGATGGGTGAAAGTCATTCAATGAGAATCCTCATTTTTAATGCAAAGTAAGTGTGTCCACCAGATAGCTGAACTGTGGCAGTAAGATGAAAACCGTCCATCAGTCCTAGCTTTACAGCCAACAGCACTGTACATTCTGGGGCCTGTGTTTGCACTTTTCTCACTGACAGATTGGCTGTTAATCATATCAGGCCAGAGCTAGTCGGGACTGCTGTATTAAATGCCAAAAATCAAAGCACACAGTGATGTACTGCAGCATCACGTTCATGTGATTATGTTCTTTATTATTGCCAACAAAGGTAAATGTGTGATGTAACTCCTAACTGCCAGGCAATCAAATGCTCGCACTCTGCCATTTCTACACAGTTTATACTCGATATGTGTGCAGAATGGCACAAGGCATAACCGCTGGTTTCTATAGTGTCAAAGGCAATGAAAGGTCACACACAACAACACTGAAACAAAGAATTGTCACACATAAGCAATCTGAAACCTTAACAGCTATGTTGCCACGGCACTGGCTCGCCAGGCTCGCAAAGAAGTAAGTGCATGAGACTGGGTGACAGTATAATCTCCGAATTGTACTTGCTATGCTATGCTATAAAATTTGCTTTTTTGGCTAGCACATGGTCATGAATGATCAGATCAATGAGATCATCTTCTGAGCAGCTGCAGTGCCTGTCTGCCCTCTGTTACTGAGAACTGCAGTCATGCAGTCTGTCTCCAGTTAGTGCCCTTCCATTTCTAGTGCTTTGCAGCAGTTTCTCGTTGCTCAAATGGGTGTAATTTCTGATATTTATATGTTTCAATCGTCTTCATTGATTGATTTTGCTCGCGAGAATGTGTCACTCATAGTGGTTGAAATGTCACTCATAATTACACTGAAATTATAAAAATGTCACACATGGCAATCTGAAACCTTGGCAGCTATGCAGATGGCAGCGCATCCATTTTCTCATGATCCTACTATGCATCGTTTCCATTGTTTCCTGCCTTGTAACTGGTAATGCGTGGAGTACATTATTATCTTGTATGTGTCCTAACTGGCAATGTACTTGGCCTGGGGTTTGATCCTACTCCGTGTTACAGAAGTATCTTTAACATTCGTTTCTTAATATCTGGGTTTATCTACATGTTTAATTCCTCATGCTGTGTAAACATCAACATGACAGCTACATACTCTTCAAAACTAAGTTTGGATATTTTGGAGCATTTCATTATCACTGTAGGGGCAATATATAGATTCACTTATATATGGACGTGTTTTGGGGTCCATATCGACCAATACCCCTAATTAAATTTCCATGATTATGGGCCATTGCCCACGGTACCTGGCGACCTTCTGGCCCTCATCACATGTGGCTATGCGCGCCTCCCCTTGATAGTTAGGAACTTATCTATCTAGTCAATTATTGTTAGCTTATCAATATTTCCGCAACAATTGGTTATTGATATGGTTGGTACCTAATTTAAAATTACTTGGGCACCTCTCAATCCGTAAGAAGCTATCAATAGATTTACATTTATATGCACATTGTTTGTAGCGATTAATCAACAGGGTTTACTATCTGCAGATATGCTCCAAGATGGCCGACCGCAAGCCTTGGGACAGGGCTCTCACCGGTCATAGTTGCACAGTTTCCAATCGGGTTACGTCATAACAAGAGCTGCCAGGAAGTTTTAGGATACTCAGTGTGAGGTCAGTGTTACTTGGAATCTTGCACGCTAGAGGGGCTGCCCCTATCGCAGTAAGTATGCGGTCATAGAGCCTTCCTTAATATCTTGAAGTGGACATACGGTTCGAGATCACTGAACCCTGCATTATGAGTTGATACAGGGTTGCTTAATTTGAAGCAACTCAATAGCACCTCAAAATGGGTGTGTATGTTCATTTCAGTTGTGTTACTCTCCTTCATACATATTATTTCCTCATATTGTTCACCTTCCTTGCGGTAAGTGCCTTGACCCTTTTTTTGTTTTACAAGACAATGCTGGCGCTTTATATTTTCAAAAAGAACTTGGTGTGGGTATACTCGGTTCTACACATTCTACTGTTATCTTATGTGTAAAAATACACCTTCCTCTGTCGACTTTTAGGGCCTTATGTTGTACCTACTGAGGATGTATGTTATACTCTTATCTACAGGGCTGTAAGGGCGAAACTGGCTGATTTGGTTTAAACTTTCTCCCTGTTGATTATACTTAGTTGGAGGGCCTCCTCTCAAGTCTCCAGCATATCCCTTTAGAACATCAGTGATATGTTTTTATCTCTCTTTACCTACAGGTGTTTGGACGAAGAGTGACTCTCTTCCTCCCCCTCTCTTTGACACATTGATAAGAAATAAGGATTCAGTTAGAATATGCTGATCTATGACATACGGTGCTCAGAAGATGAAACTCGTTAAACCTTGACTTTCGGGACTCTAACATTTGTTCCGTTAAGCCCCAGGTTCTTTGGGTATGTACCTTCAGTAACTTCGGACTACATACCGCCCTTCCATAATAGTATATATATCATTTTAACTAACTCGATTACTTGGGTCAATTTTCTCATGTCATCCCTCTATTAGATGGATCTTGCCACAGATTAACACTATACCTTCACCGACTGCATAAGAAGGTATCTGTAATATCCTCTTGGTTAAACAAGGATATCTCTCAATTCTTGGAGGTATGTATCCACTACAAATTCTCTGCTTCTTGGCTATATACATCACAAGGGCACAATCCTCCCCCATTTCTCCATCTTCTACTTTTCTATTTTACTTTATTGGACGGTCATCATCTTTACCATCTGCCCATCACCACCAACTGTTTTCTTTTGGGATGTAGACTCTGAAGTAGCAACACAGAGTAAATGGGTGAATCTCACGTGGTGTGTGTTCTTTAGGTTTTCCAATTCCAATTTTATCCATTTCTGTAGTTTTTAATACTGTATGTTATTTTATATGTGTCACTTGTTGGGAGATTACCTTTTGAAGAAATCACCTACTTTTTACTGTGAAACAGGAAGTGGCATTGTACCAATACTTTAGCTATATGTTTGGACTCCCTGTCTCAGCACCATATGTTGTTGTGTATTGCTGTTGACACAGGAATTTTATGTATATGTATCTCTTTATTTGTTTGATTTTGTTAATGTTGTTTAGTCTTGTGACCTGTTTGTATTTTCATATCTAAGTACATATTTTTATTGTATTACAGCCCTGAAGAAGCTCACATGTATGTGGATGAAACGCATTGGCGGACTTTTATATAGTGACGATACAACAATAAAAAGAAGAATTTCAATTACCTCCGGAACATGGTGGATATATTTGAAACTATTAGGACTGTGAAAGGTGTGTACCGCTGTTTGTTTTGCTTATTTTTTTCACCTAATGTAGGTTGGCACTCGTAGGTCAGAGGATGACTACAGTGACTGCACACATTGCTATATTCAAATGACCTGATTAGACAAATTCATTGTCGAGAGATATCAGTTGTGTGTGCAGCAATTAGATTTGGTCCACTGCCTGTTGCTTTTATCTTAGATTAACAGCAATGTGGTGTTGGGATGGAATGAGGTCTTCTCGTGCTTGCTCTCTGGGTGGTCCTGTCAGGTTGTGATTGTCACTATAAAAGAAAGCACATCAACTTAGCAAATATACTGACCCTTTGACTGTCCCCTTCATTAAATGCATTGGTTAATACTTTACCCACCCATGTGTTCTCCCTTCAGACATGAAGGCTGGTTGGCAGCTCTCTATTTTGGTAAGTAAGGCTTTTGTAGGGAAGAAAGCACAAAAAGTTTAGCTTAAGTTAGCCTCCCTTTGGGAGGTTCTCCTAAATACACTCTTTGGAAAATTACCTATTCTCTTCTTGGTAAACTATTATGCTCCTTTTCTTGCAACAAGTCATTAGCATTATTGGGAGGGAGTTTATGTCGACGACCTCAACCAACCAGCAAACACCAGCCAAATCATCAACACCTGGTCACAGCTCACGGTCCTGACTACCTCAGCCATCATGTCTTCCATCCACTCTGGGGCGCCCACAAATCCCTGCCCCCACCACCTCTACAACCACGCAACAAACTCAATCAGCACACAACTCATCAGCATCCTCAGCACCTCCATCTCCACAGCAACCTTCCTGAACAAATGGAAACACACAGACATCAGACCCATCCTAAAGAAAGCCTCCACTGACCCCAACTATTTCAAAAATTACCTTCCGATCTCCCTGCTCCCCTAACTACCCAAAGTTCTTGAGAAAGCCATCAACCAGCAGCTCACCAAATTCATGGAACAAAAACACCTACTGGACGCCTCTCAATCAGGATTCCATGCCACCCACATCACTGAGACCACACTAATTGTCGCCGTAGACGATATCAGAACACTCCTTGACCGTGGAGAAACAGCGGCACTGATCCTCCTCAACCTCTGTGTGGCATTTGACACAGTCTCCCACAACCCCCTCATCAACGGACTCTACAACATAGGGATTCGGCTCAACGCCCTCAAGTGATCGCCTCCTTCCTTACAGGATGCACACAGATCATCCAACTGCCTCTCCTCACCTCTGCACTCAAAGACATCATATGCAGCGTACCACAAGGATCATCCCTCAGCCCCACCCTGTTCAATATCTACATGACCCCCCTCGGAGACGTGGTCAGATCCCACTGACTCAACATAGTCTCCTAGCAGACGAACCTCAACTGATCCTCTCACTCACGAGGACCCCGACAATGCCAAAAACAAGCTTCTGCAATGCCATGACCAACGTAGCCAAATGGAAGAGAGACAACTGCCTCCAACTCAACTCTGGCAAAACTGATGTACTGATCTTTGGGAAGAACACCTCTGCATGGGATCACAGATGGTGGCCTGCAGAAATCGGACCCACACTGACCAACCGACCACACACGCAACCTTGGCATCTTCGACATGAAATGTCAAGTTAGCGCAGTCCCCTCCTGCTTCCACACACTTCGCATGCTCTGCAGAATCTTCAGATGTATCCCAACCAACTTCAGAAAGACCATCACTCAGGCTCACGTCACCAGCCACATCGACTACAGCAATACCCTCTATTGTGACATCTCCATCCAGCTCCTCAGAAGACTCTAGACCATACACAATTCTGCAGCCAGGCTCATCCTGGACCTCCCCAAATGAACCCACATCACCCCCACCTTAGAGACCACCACGGTCTCCCCATCCAGAAAAGATGTCAGTTCAAGATCCTCATGCCAGCCTACAAAGCCCTCTATGACCTTGGACATGCGTACTTCAACTTCCACCAACCCGCTAGAAACCTACGCTCCTCTTCACTCACCGTCGCACACACCCCCGCATCCACCGCAGCCGCTCCTTATCCTATATCTCAGCCAAGACCTGGAACGACCTACCCCTCCAGCTCAGTACAGCCCCGTTGCAAGCAGACTTCCGAGAAAGACTCAAGATGTGGCTCTTCAACAGAGACACAGTGCCCAGATACCCCTAGGGGTCACAGAGTTGCACTTTACAAATGCCGATTTATTGATGTCACACCCTAGACTCCTGATCAAAAGGTTCATTATGAGGTTCACAATGTTTTTTTGAATGTCTAGAAAAACACAGCACAACATTGGAATCCTTCTTCCGAGTGAGCATTACTTTTAAACTGGGATCAAAACGCCTACACATTGTTTATTATGTTCTGTTTATGAGTGCACTTTAACTCACTTGCAATTGGGCCTTTAATTTTGCAAGGAGATGTGGGAGGCCTGTATTCTGGGCCCTAAGCAATCCCCTGAGGTCTGTGTCAACATGCAGGGGCACTGAACTTTCTGGGGTATGTTGTTGGGATTGCAGGCTAGTGGCTGCGGTGGGACAAGCTCCCAAGATAACACAATACTTAGTCAGTAAAGACAACAAATTTGCACATCAAAAATTGAACAAACTGCTAAAGTGTTTCTCTATTCCATTCAGCTAGTAAGAGAAAGTAGGGGGATCTTAATCCCAGTCTTTTCTGGAAGTGCTTAACTACAGACCAGCAAGCCTCTTTGTGAATTGTAAGAGAATTTGAAAGGTAGTAGTGAATGAAAACATTTTGAACATTGAAATAACTGGGAGAAACCAGTGTGAAATTGAAAACCAGTTAAAAAAAATATATATATATATGCTGGTAAAACATTGTTGGCTCCATTTTTACTTGGTTGGGAACCTCCCAAAAACAGACCTCTCAACTTGAACATACAATTTGTGGTGTGAAAGGGGCCGTTGCCTTCGAGGGACGGGTCTTTATGCTGAGATATACCTTTTGAGGCACATCTGCCCCTGTGCCCTTCCCCCATTGACCTCCTCCCCCCCTCTCATAAAACAAATAAACAAAGGGTGATGGGATGCAGCCGATGTCCTGAGGTTTTTTCACACCTCTTAATGAACATCAACTGCATGCAGCCTCGAAAGAGGAGCTGAAAATCAAAAATTTTCAGTGATTATCAACCAGCCTCTCTAGCCTGCCACCATTAAATTTGGCTCCTCACTGGGTGACCAAGTGAAGAGAGACGACATTGTGTGACATGCGGTGGCACAGTGTGAGTTGGCAGGTCTGCTGAAAAATCATGGGGAAGGTGAGAAAATAGGATCTTATTTTTGCATCAAAAAGCATCAATTTGCCCAATTTGTTAAAAAATTTATTAGTCGGAGGTCACTCCCTAGTACCTCCCAAACCACCATAGGGAGACTGGAGCTCACTCGCTTCATTCCACCTCATCGATTTAGGATAGGCTTGAAGTGGGGGGTATTTTTTCTGTTTCTTGTCTGTCTTTTTTTCTGTCTTTAGTTCTGTCTTTAGTAATTGTGCCTTGTAATTTCCTGCCTTCGTCTTTGTGCCTTTAGTTGTATTTGTCTCTGCACTTGTCTGTACTGTACTTGTCTCTGTACTTGTGCCCGTTTTCTCGCCGTCCTTTTTCCTGCTGCTGCTGCCCCTGTGGCCCCTCCCCCCTACCGGTTCCCGCTCCTGCCTCCCAGCTGCGCTTCCCTCCCCCTTCCCTATTTAATGGTGGCTGCGCGCAGCGAGTGCGCTGCTCGCGCCAAAGGCATGCCCGTCTGCGCTCATCTGCGAACTGACTGCACCCAGTGCCAGGGACCCTGGATCTCTGAACACCCTCTGCTACGACTCAGCTGCCCTCCGCGCACTCAACCCTGGAGGGGACAACAGCTGCCAGCCATCCCCAACAACATCCAGAGGAAGGACCACCCCAACCGGCCACTACCTCCATCTTGAGCGGCAGCCCGCCCACCACCGAACACTTCCATTTCCAGATCCAGACCAGCCCCAGAACGACCCTAAGAGGCACCCTTACCTACAGACCTCAAGGACCTCGAACTGCGTTCACCACCACCATTGCCTACCTCATCGCCCCCCATGCCAGTGCCTTCATGGACTACATGCTCATCGGAGACCTCTACTTCCACCTCAACAACCTCAGCGACCCCAACTCCACTACTCTCCTGGACAACCTCGGACTGAAACAACTCCTCACCACCCCCACCCACAAGGCAGGACACACCCTCGACCCCATCCTGCAGTTAATAACAACATGCACTTCAGCCACACCACACAACTCCATGGAAGGACCACCACTTCGTACACTTCCATGTCAACAAACCCACGCCGCCCAAACCTGCACCCCGCCCTCCACGAAGAAACTGGAGCAAGGCCACCGAGGAGCAGCTCAACTCCACCCTCAACCGTGTCGCCCCCACCTCCGCGAACGACACCAACCTCGCGGCCAAAGAACTCCACAGATGGATCACCAACTGCGCAGACAAACTCGCACCCCTACGTAACCCTGACAGAAAGTGCCCCAGAAAGGACACCTGGTTCACCGCCGACCTCCAAGAATCCAGACGCACCTGCAGACCTGTCGAGAAGAACTGGAGAAACAGCAAATCCTTAAAAGACCGCACCACCTACAAGAACGCCTTGACAGAATCCCACCAATGCATCAGATCCACCAAAAGGACATTCATCCAGAACAAAATCCTCACCAACTCCAGCAACTCCAAGGAACTCTTCAATGTCATCCAGGAATTCACCAAACCCCCCAGCGAAACCACGAACATCACCCCCTCCCAGGACCTCTGCAACAAGCTCGGCTCTTACTTCCATCTGAAAATCAAGGGCCTCTACGACAACTTCAACGACCACACACCTGACTCCGAAACCACTCCCTCCTCCAGCAACGCCAGCCAGACCAACATCTCCTCCTGGACCCCAGTCACCACCGAAGACACCACATCAACCATGAAAGGCATCCACTCAGGAGCCCCCACTGACCCCTGCCCCCGCACATCTTCCACAGAGCCGCCGGTGCCATCGCTCGAGAACTACGACACACCATCAACGCCACCTTTGAAACCAGCATCTTTCCCGACGGCTGGAAATGCGCAGAAGTCAGACCCCTTCTCAAGAAGCCTTCAGCAGATCCCACGGACCTCAAGAACTACCGACCCATCTCTCTCGTCCCCTTCGCGGCCAAAGTCACCGAGAAGACCGTCAACGTCCAACTGACAAAATTCATCGAAGAAAACTCCATCCTTGACCCCTCCTAATTCGGATTCCTCAGCAACCACAGCACCGAGACCGCCCTACTCGCTGCCACAGATGACATCCGCACCCTCCTCGACCAAGGACACACCACAGCCCTGATCCTACTCGACCTCTCTGCAGCCTTCTACACAGTCTCCCACTGCACACTCACCACCAGACTCCATGATGCTGGCATACAGGGAACCGCCCTCGACTGGCTCCGCTCCTTCCTCACCGGCAGAACCCAAAGAATCAGACTGCCACCCTTCCTCTCCGAACCCAGGGAAATCAACTGTGGAGCACCCCAAGGATTGTCACTCAGCCCCTTGCTCTTCAACATCTACAAGGCCCCCCTCGCCACCATCGTCAGACAGCACGGACTCAGCATTGTATCCGATGCTGACGACACCCAGCTCATCCTCTCCCACACCAAGGACCCCATCAGCACCAGACTCAACTTCCAGGAAGAAATGAAGGACGTTGCATCCTGGATGAGCAGCAGCTGCCTGGAGCTCAACTCGGAGAAGACAGAGGTCCTCGTCCTCAGACCCTCCCCCTCTGCATGGGACAACACCTTGTGGCCCACCACCCTTGGCAGCTCCCCCACCCCCACAGACCACGCCCGAAACCTCAGCATCGTGCTCGACTCATCCCTCTCCAAGACCCGACAGGTCAACGCTGTCACCTCCACCTGCTTCAACACCCCCTGAATCAAGGATGACCGTCACCCATGCACTCATAACCAGAAGACTGGACTACGGAAACACCCTCTACGCCGGGATCAACAAGTCTCTGCTCCGCAAACTCCAGACCATACAGAACACCTCAGCCAGACTTGTCCTCGGCATCCCTCGACACAAACACATCACCCAACACCTGCATAACCTCCACTGGCTCCCCGTTGAAAAGAGAGTAACCTTCAAGATACTCACCAACGCCTACAAATGCCTACACAACACCGGACCCCAATATCTCAACAATAAAATCTCCTTCCACGTACCCAAGAGGAACCTCCGATCCGCTGACCTCGCCCTCACCAAACCCCCGGGTATCCGCAGAGCAAGAACGGGAGGAAGAACCTTCTTCTACATTGCGGCCAAGATCTCGAACGAGCTACCAATCGAAATCAGATGCGCCCCCACCCTGCACATCTTCAGGAGGACGCTCAAGACCTGGCTCTTCGACTGACCGGAGCTGCTCCCCCCACCAGCACCTTGAGACCCTCACGGGTGAGTAGCGCACTTAAGACTCCCTGATTGATTGATTGATTTTAAGTTTCTGGCTACTCCCCAGCCTACGATAATAATATTTCCACTACCACCAACACACCTTCCTTGTCATGTGTTTCCTGCATGGCCCATTGTAGTTGTCCCTATGTTAGCCTTATTGTGTATGTTGTAGGCCGCCTTTTCTTTTGCACACTTTACTATATATAAACGCTTGCTTATGTACCATATTGCACTTTCACACTGAACCTGCATATGTTTCTGTGTTTGTTCTTTTCCTGGGATTTAGTCTGAACACCCCAGACAAAGTCAAACAACAATGCCCCTAGTCATTCTCTCTGGTCAGGCACTAGCAGCTAGACATAACACGAGAATGAAGATGCTGTTTATGAGCACAAATTTCTCTGTCATATAACCCAGCACAGAAGTTTAAGTAGACACACTGAGCGATTGTTGTGAAACAAGATTGCTGGGTAAGCTGATGTAGAGCGTCCATCTGTGTATGCTTAGGTACAGGGACCTGGCCTGTCAGTTCGGTCTGGACTGTTCCCATAGGGTACAGGGTCAAGACTGATTTGCATATGGCTGGGTCCAAACTGGGGTGGCGTAGTGGACAAAAGAACGATAGATTTAACCCAGGTCTTTTGATTGGGGAGAACGTTTGCATTGTCAGCATTCCGTCCATCATTTGTTTGCTGTAACACTTTTCGCTCTAAGTTGGATGGGTATGCCCAGACGTGGGTCCCTTGCTCACTGTGCCACTGGAATCAAGCTCGCCTGGCTGAAGAAGGGTGACATACCCTGAAATTGGTCCCAGGATGCTTGTTTCCGGTCCAGGGAGGACCTGGCCTGTCAGTTCGGTCTGGACTGTTCCCATAGGGCACAGGGTCAAGACTGATTTGCATATGGCTGGGTCCAAACTGGGGTGGCATAGTGGGCAAAAGAACGATGGATTTAACCCAGATCTTTTGACTGGGGGAGAATGTTTGCATTGTCAGCATTCTGTCCATCATTTGTTTGCTGTAACACTTTTCGCTCTAAGTGGGATGGGTATGCCCAGACGTGGGTCCCTTGCTCACTGTGCCACTGGATTCAAGCTAGCCTGGCTGAAGAAGGGTGACATACCCTGAAACCGGTCCCAGGATGCTTGTTTCCAGTCCAGGGAGGACCTGGCCTGGGAGTTCGGTCTGGACTGTTCCCATAGGGCACAGGCTCAAGACTGATTTGCATATGGCTGTGTCCAAACTGGGGTGCCATAGTGGGCAAAAGAACGATGGATTTAACCCAGATCTTTTGACTGGGGGAGAATGTTTGCATTGTCAGCATTCCGTCCATCATTTGTTTGCTGTAACACTTTTCGCTTTAAGTGGGATGGGTATGCCCAGACGTGGGTCCCTTGCTCACTGTGCCACTGCATTCAAGCTAGCCTGGCTGAAGAAGGGTGACATACCCTGAAACCGGTCCCAGGATGCTTGTTTCCGGTCCAGGGAGGACCTGGCCTGACAGTTCGGTCTGGACTGTTCCCATAGGGCACAGGGTCAAGACTGATTTGCATATGGCTGGGTCTAAACTGGGGTGGCGTAGTGGGCAAAAGAACGATGGATTTAACCCAGATCTTTTGACTGGGGGAGAATGTTTGCATTGTCAGCATTCCGTCCATCATTTGTTTGCTGTAACACTTTTCGCTCTAAGTGGGATGGGTATGCCCAGACGTGGGTCCCTTGCTCACTGTGCCACTGGATTCGAGCAAGCCTTTCTGAAGAAGGGTGACATACCCTGAAACCGGTCCCAGGATGCTTGTTTCCGGTCCAGGGAGGACCTGGCCTGGCAGTTCGGTCTGGACTGTTCCCATAGGGCACAGGGTCAAGACTGATTTGCATATGGCTGGGTCCAAACTGCGGTGGCGTAGTGGGCAAAAGAAAGATGGATTTAACCCAGATCTTTTGACTGGGGGAGAATGTTTGCATTGTCAGCATTCCGTCCATCATTTGTTTGCTGTAACACTTTTCGCTCTAAGTGGGATGGGTATGCCCAGACGTGGGTCCCTTGCTCACTGTGCCACTGGATTCAAGCTAGCCTGGCTGAAGAAGGGTGACATACCCTGAAACCGGTCCCAGGATGCTTGTTTCCGGTCCAGGGAGGACCTGCCCTGGCAGTTCGGTCTGGACCGTTCCCATAGGGCACAGGGTCAAGACTGATTTGCATATGGCTGGGTACAAACTGGGGTGGCGTAGTGGGCAAAAGAACAATGGATTTAACCCAGATCTTTTGACTGGGGGAGAATGTTTGCATTGTCAGCATTCCCTCCATCATTTGTTTGCTGTAACACTTTTCGCTCTAAGTGGGATGGGTATGCCCAGACGTGGGTCCCTTGCTCACTGTGCCACTGGATTCAAGCTAGCCTGGCTGAAGAAGGGTGACATACCCTGAAACCGGTCCCAGGATGCTTGTTTCCGGTCCAGGGAGGACCTGGCCTGGCAGTTAGGTCTGGACTGTTCCCATAGGGCACAGGGTCAAGACTGATTTGCATATGGCTGGGTCCAAACTGGGGTGGCGTAGTGGGCAAAAGAACGATGGATTTAACCTAGATCTTTTGACTGGGGGAAAATGTTTGCATTGTCAGCATTCCGTCCATCATTTGTTTGATGTATCACTTTTCGCTCTAAGTGGGATGGGTATGCCCAGACGTGGGTCCCTTGCTCACTGAGCCACTGGATTCAAGCTAGCCTGGCTGAAGAAGGGTGACATACCCTGAATTCGGTACCAGGATGCTTGTTTCCGGTCCAGGGAGGACCTGGCCTGGCAGTTCGGTCTGGACTGTTCCCATAGGGCACAGGGTCAAGACTGATTTGCATATGGCTGGGTCCAAACTGGGGTGGCGTAGTAGGCAAAAGAACGATGGATTTAACCCAGATCTTTTGACTGGGGGAGAATGTTTGCATTGTCAGCATTCCGTCCATCAATTGTTTGCTGTAACACTTTTCGCACTAAGTGGGATGGGTATGCCCAGACGTGGGTCCCTTGCTCACTGTGCCACTGGATTCAAGCTAGCCTGGCTGAAGAAGGGTGACATACCCTGAAACCGGCCCCAGGATGCTTGTTTCCGGTCCAGGGAGGACCTGGCCTGGCAGTTCGGTCTGGACTGTTCCCATAGGGCACAGGGTCAAGACTGATTTGCATATGGCTGGGTCCAAACTGGGGTGGCGTAGTGGGCAAAAGAACGATGGATTTAACCCAGCTCTTTTGACTGAGGGAGAATGTTTGCATTGTCAGCATTCTGTCCATCATTTGTTTGCTGTAACACTTTTCGCTCTAAGTGGGATGGGTATGCCCAGACGTGGGTCCCTTGCTCACTGTACCACTGGATTCAAGCCAGCCTGGCTGAAGAAGGGTGACATACCCTGAAACCGGTCCCAGGATGCTTGTTTCCGGTCCAGGGAGGACCTGGCCTGGCAGTTCGGTCTGGACTGTTCCCATAGGGCACAGGGTCAAGACTGATTTGCATATGGCTGGGTCCAAACTGGGGTGGCATAGTGGGCAAAAGAATGATGGATTTAACCCAGATCTTTTGACTGGGGGAGAATGTTTGCATTGTCAGCATTCTGTCCATCATTTGTTTGCTGTAACACTTTTCGCTCTAAGTGGGATGGGTATGCCCAGACGTGGGTCCCTTGCTCACTGTGCCACTGGATTCAAGCTAGCCTGGCTGAAGAAGGGTGACATACCCTGAAACCGGTCCCAGGATGCTTGTTTCCAGTCCAGGGAGGACCTGGCCTGGCAGTTCGGTCTGGACTGTTCCCATAGGGCACAGGCTCAAGACTGATTTGCATATGGCTGTGTCCAAACTGGGGTGCCATAGTGGGCAAAAGAACGATGGATTTAACCCAGATCTTTTGACTGGGGGAGAATGTTTGCATTGTCAGCATTCCGTCCATCATTTGTTTGCTGTAACACTTTTCGCTTTAAGTGGGATGGGTATGCCCAGACGTGGGTCCCTTGCTCACTGTGCCACTGCATTCAAGCTAGCCTGGCTGAAGAAGGGTGACATACCCTGAAACCGGTCCCAGGATGCTTGTTTCCGGTCCAGGGAGGACCTGGCCTGACAGTTCGGTCTGGACTGTTCCCATAGGGCACAGGGTCAAGACTGATTTGCATATGGCTGGGTCTAAACTGGGGTGGCGTAGTGGGCAAAAGAACGATGGATTTAACCCAGATCTTTTGACTGGGGGAGAATGTTTGCATTGTCAGCATTCCGTCCATCATTTGTTTGCTGTAACACTTTTCGCTCTAAGTGGGATGGGTATGCCCAGACGTGGGTCCCTTGCTCACTGTGCCACTGGATTCGAGCAAGCCTTTCTGAAGAAGGGTGACATACCCTGAAACCGGTCCCAGGATGCTTGTTTCCGGTCCAGGGAGGACCTGGCCTGGCAGTTCGGTCTGGACTGTTCCCATAGGGCACAGGGTCAAGACTGATTTGCATATGGCTGGGTCCAAACTGCGGTGGCGTAGTGGGCAAAAGAAAGATGGATTTAACCCAGATCTTTTGACTGGGGGAGAATGTTTGCATTGTCAGCATTTCGTCCATCATTTGTTTGCTGTAACACTTTTCGCTCTAAGTGGGATGGGTATGCCCAGACGTGGGTCCCTTGCTCACTGTGCCACTGGATTCAAGCTAGCCTGGCTGAAGAAGGGTGACATACCCTGAAACCGGTCCCAGGATGCTTGTTTCCGGTCCAGGGAGGACCTGCCCTGGCAGTTCGGTCTGGACCGTTCCCATAGGGCACAGGGTCAAGACTGATTTGCATATGGCTGGGTACAAACTGGGGTGGCGTAGTGGGCAAAAGAACAATGGATTTAACCCAGATCTTTTGACTGGGGGAGAATGTTTGCATTGTCAGCATTCCCTCCATCATTTGTTTGCTGTAACACTTTTCGCTCTAAGTGGGGTGGGTATGCCCAGACGTGGGTCCCTTGCTCACTGAGCCACTGGATTCAAGCTAGCCTGGCTGAAGAAGGGTGACATACCCTGAATTCGGTACCAGGATGCTTGTTTCCGGTCCAGGGAGGACCTGGCCTGGCAGTTCGGTCTGGACTGTTCCCATAGGGCACAGGGTCAAGACTGATTTGCATATGGCTGGGTCCAAACTGGGGTGGCGTAGTGGGCAAAAGAACGATGGATTTAACCCAGATCTTTTGACTGGGGGAGAATGTTTGCATTGTCAGCATTCTGTCCATCATTTGTTTGCTGTAACACTTTTCGCTCTAAGTGGGATGGGTATGCCCAGACGTGGGTCCCTTGCTCACTGTGCCACTGGATTCAAGCTAGCCTGGCTGAAGAAGAGTGACATACCCTGAAACCGGTCCCAGGATGCTTGTTTCTGGTCCAGGGAGGACCTGGCCAGGCAGTTCGGTCTGGACTGTTCCCATAGGGCACAGGATCAAGACTGATTTGCATATGGCTGGGTCCAAACTGGGGTGCCGTAGTGGGCAAAAGAACGATGGATTTAACCCAGATCTTTTGACTGGGGGAGAATGTTTGCATTGTCAGCATTCTGTCCATCATTTGTTTGCTGTAACACTTTTCGCTCTAAGTGGGATGGGTATGCCCAGACGTGGGTCCCTTGCTCACTGTGCCACTGGATTCAAGCTAGCCTGGCTGAAGAAGGGTGACATACCCTGAAACCGGTTCCAGGATGCTTGTTTCTGGTCCAGGGAGGACCTGGCCTGGCAGTTCGGTCTGGACTGTTCCCATAGGGCACAGGATCAAGACTGATTTGCATATTGCTGGGTCCAAACTGGGGTGGCGTAGTGGGCAAAAGAACGATGGATTTAACCCAGATCTTTTGACTGGGGGAGAATGTTTGCATTGTCAGCATTCTGTACATCATTTGTTTGCTGAAACACTTTTCGCTCTAAGTGGGATGGGTATGCCCAGACGTGGGTCCCTTGCTCACTGTGCCACTGGGTTCAAGCTAGCCTGGCTGAAGAAGGGTGACATACCCTGAAACCGGTCCCAGGATGCTTGTTTCCGGTCCAGGGAGGACCTGGCCTGGCAGTTCGGTCTGGACTGTTCCCATAGGGCACAGGGTCAAGACTGATTTGCATATGGCTGGGTCCAAACTGGGGTGGCGTAGTGGGCAAAAGAACGATGGATTTAACCCGGATCTTTTGACTGGGGGAGAATGTTTGCATTGTCAGCATTCCGTCCATCATTTGTTTGCTGTAACACTTTTCTCTCTAAGTGGGATGGGTATGCCCAGACGTGGGTCCCTTGCTCACTGTGCCACTGGATTCAAGCTAGCCTGGCTGAAGAAGGGTGACAAACCCTGAAACCGGTCCCAGGATGCTTGGTTCTGGTCCAGGGAGGACCTGGCCTGGCAGTTCGGTCTGGACTGTTCCCATAGGGCACAGGGTCAAGACTGATTTGCATATGGCTGGGTCCAAACTGGGGTGGCGTAGTGGGCAAAAGAACGATGGATTTAACCCAGATCTTTTGACTGGGGGAGAATGTTTGCATTGTCAGCATTCCGTCCATCATTTGTTTGCTGTAACACTTTTCGCTCTAAGTGGGATGGGTATGCCCAGACGTGGGTCCCTTGCTCACTGTGCCACTGGATTCAAGCTAGCCTGGCTGAAGAAGGGTGACATACCCTGAAACCGGCCCCAGGATGCTTGTTTCCGGTCCAGGGAAGACCTGGCCTGGCAGTTCGGTCTGGACTGTTCCCATAGGGCACAGGGTCAAGACTGTATTGCATATGGCTGGGTCCAAACTGGGGTGGCGTAGTGGGCAAAAGAACGATGGATTTAACCCAGATCTTTTGACTGAGGGAGAATGTTTGCATTGTCAGCATTCTGTCCATCATTTGTTTGCTGTAACACTTTTCGCTCTAAGTGGGATGGGTATGCCCAGACGTGGGTCCCTTGCTCACTGTGCCACTGGATTCAAGCTAGCCTGGCTGAAGAAGGGTGACATACCCTGAAACCGGTCCCAGGATGCTTGTTTCCGGTCCAGGGAGGACCAGGCCTGGCAGTTCGGTCTGGACTGTTCCCATAGGGCACAGGGTCAAGACTGATTTGCATATGGCTGGGTCCAAACTGGGGTGGCATAGTGGGCAAAAGAACGATGGATTTAACCCAGATCTTTTGACTGGGGGAGAATGTTTGCATTGTCAGCATTCTGTCCATCATTTGTTTGCTGTAACACTTTTCGCTCTAAGTGGGATGGGTATGCCCAGACGTGGGTCCCTTGCTCACTGTGCCACTGGATTCAAGCTAGCCTGGCTGAAGAAGGGTGACATACCCTGAAACCGGTCCCAGGATGCTTGTTTCCAGTCCAGGGAGGACCTGGCCTGGCAGTTCGGTCTGGACTGTTCCCATAGGGCACAGGATCAAGACTGATTTGCATATGGCTGGGTCCAAACTGGGGTGCCGTAGTGGGCAAAAGAACGATGGATTTAACCCAGATCTTTTGACTGGGGGAGAATGTTTGCATTGTCAGCATTCCGTCCATCATTTGTTTGCTGTAACACTTTTCGCTTTAAGTGGGATGGGTATGCTCAGACGTGGGTCCCTTGCTCACTGTGCCACTGGATTCAAGCTAGCCTGGCTGAAGAAGGGTGACATACCCTGAAACCGGTCCCAGGATGCTTGTTTCCGGTCCAGGGAGGACCTGGCCTGGCAGTTCGGTCTGGACTGTTCCCATAGGGCACAGGGTCAAGACTGATTTGCATATGGCTGGGTCCAAACTGGGGTGGCGTAGTGGGCAAAAGAACGATGGATTTAACCCAGATCTTTTGACTGGGGGAGAATGTTTGCATTGTCAGCATTCCGTCCATCATTTGTTTGCTGTAACACTTTTCGCTCTAAGTGGGATGGGTATGCCCAGACGTGGGTCCCTTGCTCACTGTGCCACTGGATTCAAGCTAGCCTGGCTGAAGAAGGGTGACATACCCTGAAACCGGTCCCAGGATGCTTGTTTCCGGTCCAGGGAGGACCTGGCCTGGCAGTTCGGTCTGGACTGTTCCCATAGGGCACAGGGTCAAGACTGATTTGCATATGGCTGGGTCCAAACTGGGGTGGCGTAGTGGGCAAAAGAAAGATGGATTTAACCCAGATCTTTTGACTGGGGGAGAATGTTTGCATTGTCAGCATTCCGTCCATCATTTGTTTGCTGTAACACTTTTCGCTCTAAGTGGGATGGGTATGCGCAGACGTGGGTCCCTTGCTCACTGTGCCACTGGATTCAAGCTAGCCTGGCTGAAGAAGGGTGACATACCCTGAAACCGGCCCCAGGATGCTTGTTTCCGGTCCAGGGAGGACCTGGCCTGGCAGTTCGGTCTGGACTGTTCCCATAGGGCACAGGGTCAAGACTGATTTGCATATGGCTGGGTCCAAACTGGGGTGGCGTAGTGGGCAAAAGAACGATGGATTTAACCCAGATCTTTTGACTGAGGGAGAATGTTTGCATTGTCAGCATTCTGTCCATCATTTGTTTGCTGTAACACTTTTCGCTCTAAGTTGGATGGGTATGCCCAGACGTGGGTCCCTTGCTCACTGTGCCACTGGATTCAAGCCAGCCTGGCTGAAGAAGGGTGACATACCCTGAAACCGGTCCCAGGATGCTTGTTTCCGGTCCAGGGAGGACCTGGCCTGGCAGTTCGGTCTGGACTGTTCCCATAGGGCACAGGGTCAAGACTGATTTGCATATGGCTGGGTCCAAACTGGGGTGGCATAGTGGGCAAAAGAACGATGGATTTAACCCAGATCTTTTGACTGGGGGAGAATGTTTGCATTGTCAGCATTCTGTCCATCATTTGTTTGCTGTAACACTTTTCGCTCTAAGTGGGATGGGTATGCCCAGACGTGGGTCCCTTGCTCACTGTGCCACTGGATTCAAGCTAGCCTGGCTGAAGAAGGGTGACATACCCTGAAACCGGTCCCAGGATGCTTGTTTCCAGTCCAGGGAGGACCTGGCCTGGCAGTTCGGTCTGGACTGTTCCCATAGGGCACAGGATCAAGACTGATTTGCATATGGCTGGGTCCAAACTGGGGTGCCGTAGTCGGCAAAAGAACGATGGATTTAACCCAGATCTTTTGACTGGGGGAGAATGTTTGCATTGTCAGCATTCCGTCCATCATTTGTTTGCTGTAACACTTTTCGCTCTAAGTGGGATGGGTATGCCCAGACGTGGGTCCCTTGCTCACTGTGCCACTGGATTCAAGCTAGCCTGGCTGAAGAAGGGTGACATACCCTGAAACCGGTCCCAGGATGCTTGTTTCCGGTCCAGGGAGGACCTGGCCTGACAGTTCGGTCTGGACTGTTCCCATGGGGCACAGGGTCAAGACTGATTTGCATATGGCTGGGTCCAAACTGGGGTGGCGTAGTGGGCAAAAGAACGATGGATTTAACCCAGATCTTTTGACTGGGGGAGAATGTTTGCATTGTCAGCATTCCGTCCATCATTTGTTTGCTGTAACACTTTTCGCTCTAAGTGGGATGGGTATGCCCAGACGTGGGTCCCTTGCTCACTGTGCCACTGGATTCAAGCTAGCCTGGCTGAAGAAGGGTGACATACCCTGAAACCGGTCCCAGGATGCTTGTTTCCGGTCCAGGGAGGACCTGGCCTGGCAGTTCGATCTGGACTGTTCCCATAGGGCACAGGGTCAATACTGATTTGCATATGGCTGGGTCCAAACTGGGGTGGCGTAGTGGGCAAAAGAACGATGGATTTAACCCAGATCTTTTGACTGGGGGAGAATGTTTGCATTGTCAGCATTCCGTCCATCATTTGTTTGCTGTAACACTTTTCGCTCTAAGTGGGATGGGTATGCCCAGACGTGGGTCCCTTGCTCACTGAGCCACTGGATTCAAGCTAGCCTGGCTGAAGAAGGGTGACATACCCTGAAACCGGTCCCAGGATGCTTGTTTCCGGTCCAGGGAGGACCTGGCCTGGCAGTTCGGTCTGGACTGTTCCCATAGGGCACAGGGTCAAGACTGATTTGCATATGGCTGGGTCCAAACTGGGGTGGCGTAGTGGGCAAAAGAACGATGGATTTAACCCAGATCTTTTGACTGGGGGAGAATGTTTGCATTGTCAGCATTCTGTCCATCATTTGTTTGCTGTAACACTTTTCGCTCTAAGTGGGATGGGTATGCCCAGACGTGGGTCCCTTGCTCACTGTGCCACTGGATTCAAGCTAGCCTGGCTGAAGAAGAGTGACATACCCTGAAACCGGTCCCAGGATGCTTGTTTCTGGTCCAGGGAGGACCTGGCCAGGCAGTTCGGTCTGGACTGTTCCCATAGGGCACAGGATCAAGACTGATTTGCATATTGCTGGGTCCAAACTGGGGTGCCGTAGTGGGAAAAAGAACGATGGATTTAACCCAGATCTTTTGACTGGGGGAGAATGTTTGCATTGTCAGCATTCTGTCCATCATTTGTTTGCTGTAACACTTTTCGCTCTAAGTGGGATGGGTATGCCCAGACGTGGGTCCCTTGCTCACTGTGCCACTGGATTCAAGCTAGCCTGGCTGAAGAAGGGTGACATACCCTGAAACCGGTCCCAGGATGCTTGTTTCTGGTCCAGGGAGGACCTGGCCTGGCAGTTCGGTCTGGACTGTTCCCATAGGGCACAGGATCAAGACTGATTTGCATATTGCTGGGTCCAAACTGGGGTGGCGTTATGGGCAAAAGAACGATGGATTTAACCCAGATCTTTTGACTGGGGGAGAATGTTTGCATTGTCAGCATTCCGTACATCATTTGTTTGCTGAAACACTTTTCGCTCTAAGTGGGATGGGTATGCCCAGACGTGGGTCCCTTGCTCACTGTGCCACTGGGTTCAAGCTAGCCTGGCTGAAGAAGGGTGACATACCCTGAAACCGGTCCCAGGATGCTTGTTTCCGGTCCAGGGAGGACCTGGCCTGGCAGTTCGGTCTGGACTGTTCCCATAGGGCACAGGGTCAAGACTGTTTTGCATATGGCTGGGTCCAAACTGGGGTGGCGTAGTGGGCAAAAGAACGATGGATTTAACCCGGATCTTTTGACTGGGGGAGAATGTTTGCATTGTCAGCATTCCGTCCATCATTTGTTTGCTGTAACACTTTTCTCTCTAAGTGGGATGGGTATGCCCAGGCGTGGGTCCCTTGCTCACTGTGCCACTGGATTCAAGCTAGCCTGGCTGAAGAAGGGTGACAAACCCTGAAACCGGTCCCAGGATGCTTGGTTCTGGTCCAGGGAGGACCTGGCCTGGCAGTTCGGTCTGGACTGTTCCCATAGGGCACAGGGTCAAGACTGATTTGCATATGGCTGGGTCCAAACTGGGGTGGCGTAGTGGGCAAAAGAACGATGGATTTAACCCAGATCTTTTGACTGGGGGAGAATGTTTGCATTGTCAGCATTCCGTCCATCATTTGTTTGCTGTAACACTTTTCGCTCTAAGTGGGATGGGTATGCCCAGACGTGGGTCCCTTGCTCACTGTGCCACTGGATTCAAGCTAGCCTGGCTGAAGAAGGGTGACATACCCTGAAACCGGCCCCAGGATGCTTGTTTCCGGTCCAGGGAGGACCTGGCCTGGCAGTTTGGTCTGGACTGTTCCCATAGGGCACAGGGTCAAGACTGATTTGCATATGGCTGGGTCCAAACTGGGGTGGCATAGTGGGCAAAAGAACGATGGATTTAACCCAGATCTTTTGACTGGGGGAGAATGTTTGCATTGTCAGCATTCCGTCCATCATTTGTTTGCTGTAACACTTTTCGCTCTAAGTGGGATGGGTATGCCCAGACGTGGGTCCCTTGCTCACTGTGCCACTGGAATCAAGCTAGCCTGGCTGAAGAAGGGTGACATACCCTGAAACCGGTCCCAGGATGCTTGTTTCCGGTCCAGGGAGGACCTGCCCTGGCAGTTCGGTCTGGACCGTTCCCATAGGGCACAGGGTCAAGACTGATTTGCATATGGCTGGGTACAAACTGGGGTGGCGTAGTGGGCAAAAGAACAATGGATTTAACCCAGATCTTTTGACTGGGGGAGAATGTTTGCATTGTCAGCATTCCCTCCATCATTTGTTTGCTGTAACACTTTTCGCTCTAAGTGGCATGGGTATGCCCAGACGTGGGTCCCTTGCTCACTGTGCCACTGGATTCAAGCTAGCCTGGCTGAAGAAGGGTGACATACCCTGAAACCGGTCCCAGGATGCTTGTTTCCGGTCCAGGGAGGACCTGGCCTGGCAGTTCGGTTTGGACTGTTCCCATAGGGCACAGGGTCAAGACTGATTTGCATATGGCTGGGTCCAAACTGGGGTGGCGTAGTGGGCAAAAGAACGATGGATTTAACCCAGATCTTTTGACTGGGGGAAAATGTTTGCATTGTCAGCATTCCGTCTATCATTTGTTTGATGTATCACTTTTCGCTCTAAGTGGGATGGGTATGCCCAGACGTGGGTCCCTTGCTCACTGAGCCACTGGATTCTAGCTAGCCTGGCTGAAGAAGGGTGACATACCCTGAATCCGGTACCAGGATGCTTGTTTCCGGTCCAGGGAGGACCTGGCCTGGCAGTTCGGTCTGGACTGTTCCCATCGGGCACAGGGTCAAGACTGATTTGCATATGGCTGGGTCCAAACTGGGGTGGCGTAGTGGGCAAAAGAACGATGGATTTAACCCAGATCTTTTGACTGGGGGAGAATGTTTGCATTGTCAGCATTCCGTCCATCAATTGTTTGCTGTAACACTTTTCGCACTAAGTGGGATGGGTATGCCCAGACGTGGGTCCCTTGCTCACTGTGCCACTGGATTCAAGCTAGCCTGGCTGAAGAAGGGTGACATACCCTGAAACCGGCCCCAGGATGCTTGTTTCCGGTCCAGGGAGGACCTGGCCTGGCAGTTCGGTCTGGACTGTTCCCATGGGGCACAGGGTCAAGACTGATTTGCATATGGCTGGGTCCAAACTGGGGTGGCGTAGTGGGCAAAAGAACGATGGATTTAACCCAGCTCTTTTGACTGAGGGAGAATGTTTGCATTGTCAGCATTCTGTCCATCATTTGTTTGCTGTAACACTTTTCGCTCTAAGTGGGATGGGTATGCCCAGACGTGGGTCCCTTGCTCACTGTGCCACTGGATTCAAGCTAGCCTGGCTGAAGAAGGGTGACATACCCTGAAACCGGTCCCAGGATGCTTGTTTCCGGTCCAGGGAGGACCTGGCCTGGCAGTTCGGTCTGGACTGTTCCCATAGGGCACAGGGTCAAGACTGATTTGCATATGGCTGGGTCCAAACTGGGGTGGCATAGTGGGCAAAAGAACGATGGATTTAACCCAGATCTTTTGACTGGGGGAGAATGTTTGCATTGTCAGCATTCCGTCCATCATTTGTTTGCTGTAAACACTTTTCGCTCTAAGTGGGATGGGTATGCCCAGACGTGGGTCCCTTGCTCACTGTGCCACTGGATTCAAGCTAGCCTGGCTGAAGAAGGGTGACATACCCTGAAACCGGTCCCAGGATGCTTGTTTCCAGTCCAGGGAGGACCTGGCCTGGCAGTTCGGTCTGGACTGTTCCCATAGGGCACAGGCTCAAGACTGATTTGCATATGGCTGTGTCCAAACTGGGGTGCCATAGTGGGCAAAAGAACGATGGATTTAACCCAGATCTTTTGACTGGGGGAGAATGTTTGCATTGTCAGCATTCCGTCCATCATTTGTTTGCTGTAACACTTTTCGCTCTAAGTGGGATGGGTATGCCCAGACGTTGGTCCCTTGCTCACTGTGCCACTGCATTCAAGCTAGCCTGGCTGAAGAAGGGTGACATACCCTGAAACCGGTCCCAGGATGCTTGTTTCCGGTCCAGGGAGGACCTGGCCTGACAGTTCGGTCTGGACTGTTCACATAGGGCACAGGGTCAAGACTGATTTGCATATGGCTGGGTCTAAACTGGGGTGGCGTAGTGGGCAAAAGAACGATGGATTTAACCCAGATCTTTTGACTGCGGGAGAATGTTTGCATTGTCAGCATTCCGTCCATCATTTGTTTGCTGTAACACTTTTCGCTCTAAGTGGGATGGGTATGCCCAGACGTGGGTCCCTTGCTCACTGTGCCACTGGATTCGAGCAAGCCTGTCTGAAGAAGGGTGACATACCCTGAAACCGGTCCCAGGATGCTTGTTTCCGGTCCAGGGAGGACCTGGCCTGGCAGTTCGGTCTGGACTGTTCCCATAGGGCACAGGGTCAAGACTGATTTGCATATGGCTGGGTCCAAACTGGGGTGGCGTAGTGGGCAAAAGAACGATGGATTTAACCCAGATCTTTTGACTGGGGGAGAATGTTTGCATTGTCAGCATTTCGTCCATCATTTGTTTGCTGTAACACTTTTCGCTCTAAGTGGGATGGGTATGCCCAGACGTGGGTCCCTTGCTCACTGTGCCACTGGATTCAAGCTAGCCTGGCTGAAGAAGGGTGACATACCCTGAAACCGGTCCCAGGATGCTTGTTTCCGGTCCAGGGAGGACCTGCCCTGGCAGTTCGGTCTGGACCGTTCCCATAGGGCACAGGGTCAAGACTGATTTGCATATGGCTGGGTCCAAACTGGGGTGGCGTAGTGGGCAAAAGAACGATGGATTTAACCCAGATCTTTTGACTGGGGGAGAATGTTTGCATTGTCAGCATTCCCTCCATCATTTGTTTGCTGTAACACTTTTCGCTCTAAGTGGGATGGGTATGCCCAGACGTGGGTCCCTTGCTCACTGTGCCACTGGATTCAAGCTAGCCTGGCTGAAGAAGAGTGACATACCCTGAAACCGGTCCCAGGATGCTTGTTTCTGGTCCAGGGAGGACCTGGCCAGGCAGTTCGGTCTGGACTGTTCCCATAGGGCACAGGATGAAGACTGATTTGCATATTGCTGGGTCCAAACTGGGGTGCCGTAGTGGGAAAAAGAACGATGGATTTAACCCAGATCTTTTGACTGGGGGAGAATGTTTGCATTGTCAGCATTCTGTCCATCATTTGTTTGCTGTAACACTTTTCGCTCTAAGTGGGATGGGTATGCCCAGACGTGGGTCCCTTGCTCACTGTGCCACTGGATTCAAGCTAGCCTGGCTGAAGAAGGGTGACATACCCTGAAACCGGTTCCAGGGTGCTTGTTTCTGGTCCAGGGAGGACCTGGCCTGGCAATTCGGTCTGGACTGTTCCCATAGGGCACAGGATCAAGACTGATTTGCATATGGCTGGGTCCAAACTGGGGTGGCGTAGTGGGCAAAAGAACGATGGATTTAACCCAGATCTTTTGACTGGGGGAGAATGTTTGCATTGTCAGCATTCTGTCCATCATTTGTTTGCTGAAACACTTTTCGCTCTAAGTGGGATGGGTATGCCCAGACGTGGGTCCCTTGCTCACTGTGCCACTGGGTTCAAGCTAGCCTGGCTGAAGAAGGGTGACATACCCTGAAACCGGTCCCAGGATGCTTGTTTCCGGTCCAGGGAGGACCTGGCCTGGCAGTTCGGTCTGGACTGTTCCCATAGGGCACAGGGTCAAGACTGTTTTGCATATGGCTGGGTCCAAACTGGGGTGGCGTAGTGGGCAAAAGAAGGATGGATTTAACCCGGATCTTTTGACTGGGGGAGAATGTTTGCATTGTCAGCATTCCGTCCATCATTTGTTTGCTGTAACACTTTTCTCTCTAAGTGGGATGGGTATGCCCAGACGTGGGTCCCTTGCTCACTGTGCCACTGGATTCAAGCTAGCCTGGCTGAAGAAGGGTGACAAACCCTGAAACCGGTCCCAGGATGCTTGGTACTGGTCCAGGGAGGACCTGGCCTGGCAGTTCGGTCTGGACTGTTCCCATAGGGCACAGGGTCAAGACTGATTTGCATATGGCTGGGTCTAAACTGGGGTGGCGTAGTGGGCAAAAGAACGATGGATTTAACCCAGATCTTTTGACTGGGGGAGAATGTTTGCATTGTCAGCATTCCGTCCATCATTTGTTTGCTGTAACACTTTTCGCTCTAAGTGGGATGGGTATGCCCAGACGTGGGTCCCTTGCTCACTGTGCCACTGGATTCAAGCTAGCCTGGCTGAAGAAGGGTGACATACCCTGAAACCGGCCCCAGGATGCTTGTTTCCGGTCCAGGGAAGACCTGGCCTGGCAGTTCGGTCTGGACTGTTCCCATAGGGCACAGGGTCAAGACTGTATTGCATATGGCTGGGTCCAAACTGGGGTGGCGTAGTGGGCAAAAGAACGATGGATTTAACCCAGATCTTTTGACTGAGGGAGAATGTTTGCATTGTCAGCATTCTGTCCATCATTTGTTTGCTGTAACACTTTTCGCTCTAAGTTGGATGGGTATGCCCAGACGTGGGTCCCTTGCTCACTGTGCCACTGGATTCAAGCCAGCCTGGCTGAAGAAGGGTGACATACCCTGAAACCGGTCTCAGGATGCTTGTTTCCGGTCCAGGGAGGACCTGGCCTGGCAGTTCGGTCTGGACTGTTCCCATAGGGCACAGGGTCAAGACTGATTTGCATATGGCTGGGTCCAAACTGGGGTGGCATAGTGGGCAAAAGAACGATGGATTTAACCCAGATCTTTTAACTGGGGGAGAATGTTTGCATTGTCAGCATTCTGTCCATCATTTGTTTGCTGTAACACTTTTCGCTCTAAGTGGGATGGGTATGCCCAGACGTGGGTCCCTTGCTCACTGTGCCACTGGATTCAAGCTAGCCTGGCTGAAGAAGGGTGACATACCCTGAAACCGGTCCCAGGATGCTTGTTTCCAGTCCAGGGAGGACCTGGCCTGGCAGTTCGGTCTGGACTGTTCCCATAGGGCACAGGATCAAGACTGATTTGCATATGGCTGTGTCCAAACTGGGGTGCCATAGTGGGCAAAAGAACGATGGATTTAACCCAGATCTTTTGACTGGGGGAGAATGTTTGCATTTTCAGCATTCCGTCCATCATTTGTTTGCTGTAACACTTTTCGCTTTAAGTGGGATGGGTATGCTCAGACGTGGGTCCCTTGCTCACTGTGCCACTGGATTCAAGCTAGCCTGGCTGAAGAAGGGTGACATACCCTGAAACCGGTCCCAGGATGCTTGTTTCCGGTCCAGGGAGGACCTGGCCTGACAGTTCGGTCTGGACTGTTCCCATAGGGCACAGGGTCAAGACTGATTTGCATATGGCTGGGTCTAAACTGGGGTGGCGTAGTGGGCAAAAGAACGATGGATTTAACCCAGATCTTTTGACTGGGGGAGAATGTTTGCATTGTCAGCATTCCGTCCATCATTTGTTTGCTGTAACACTTTTCGCTCTAAGTGGGATGGGTATGCCCAGACGTGGGTCCCTTGCTCACTGTGCCACTGGATTCGAGCAAGCCTGGCTGAAGAAGGGTGACATACCCTGAAACCGGTCCCAGGATGCTTGTTTCCGGTCCAGGGAGGACCTGGCCTGGCAGTTCGGTCTGGACTGTTCCCATGGGGCACAGGGTCAAGACTGATTTGCATATGGCTGGGTCCAAACTGGGGTGGCGTAGTGGGCAAAAGAACGATGGATTTAACCCAGATCTTTTGACTGGGGGAGAATGTTTGCATTGTCAGCATTCCGTCCATCATTTGTTTGCTGTAACACTTTTCGCTCTAAGTGGGATGGGTATGCCCAGACGTGGGTCCCTTGCTCACTGTGCCACTGGATTCAAGCTAGCCTGGCTGAAGAAGGGTGACATACCCTGAAACCGGTCCCAGGATGCTTGTTTCCGGTCCAGGGAGGACCTGGCCTGGCAGTTCGGTCTGGACTGTTCCCATAGGGCACAGGGTCAAGACTGATTTGCATATGGCTGGGTCCAAACTGGGGTGGCGTAGTGGGCAAAAGAACGATGGATTTAACCCAGATCTTTTGACTGAGGGAGAATGTTTGCATTGTCAGCATTCTGTCCATCATTTGTTTGCTGTAACACTTTTCGCTCTAAGTTGGATGGGTATGCCCAGACGTGGGTCCCTTGCTCACTGTGCCACTGGATTCAAGCCAGCCTGGCTGAAGAAGGGTGACATACCCTGAAACCGGTCCCAGGATGCTTGTTTCCGGTCCAGGGAGGACCTGGCCTGGCAGTTCGGTCTGGACTGTTCCCATGGGGCACAGGCTCAAGACTGATTTGCATATGGCTGGGTCCAAACTGGGGTGGCATAGTGGGCAAAAGAACGATGGATTTAACCCAGATCTTTTGACTGGGGAGAATGTTTGCATTGTCAGCATTCTGTCCATCATTTGTTTGCTGTAACACTTTTCGCTCTAAGTGGGATGGGTATGCCCAGACGTGGGTCCCTTGCTCACTGTGCCACTGGATTCAAGCTAGCCTGGCTGAAGAAGGGTGACATACCCTGAAACCGGTCCCAGGATGCTTGTTTCCGGTCCAGGGAGGACCTGGCCTGGCAGTTCGGTCTGGACTGTTCCCATGGGGCACAGGATCAAGACTGATTTGCATATGGCTGGGTCCAAACTGGGGTGCCATAGTGGGCAAAAGAACGATGGATTTAACCCAGATCTTTTGACTGGGGGAGAATGTTTGCATTTTCAGCATTCCGTCCATCATTTGTTTGCTGGAACACTTTTCGCTCTAAGTGGGATGGGTATGCTCAGACGTGGGTCCCTTGCTCACTGTGCCACTGGATTCAAGCTAGCCTGGCTGAAGAAGGGTGACATACCCTGAAACCGGTCCCAGGATGCTTGTTTCCGGTCCAGGGAGGACCTGGCCTGGCAGTTCGGTCTGGACTGTTCCCATGGGGCACAGGGTCAAGACTGATTTGCATATGGCTGGGTCCAAACTGGGGTGGCGTAGTGGGCAAAAGAACGATGGATTTAACCCAGATCTTTTGACTGGGGGAGAATGTTTGCATTGTCAGCATTCCGTCCATCATTTGTTTGCTGTAACACTTTTCGCTCTAAGTGGGATGGGTATGCCCAGACGTGGGTCCCTTGCTCACTGTGCCACTGGATTCGAGCAAGCCTGTCTGAAGAAGGGTGACATACCCTGAAACCGGTCCCAGGATGCTTGTTTCCGGTCCAGGGAGGACCTGGCCTGGCAGTTCGGTCTGGACCGTTCCCATGGGGCACAGGGTCAAGACTGATTTGCATATGGCTGGGTACAATCTGGGGTGGCGTAGTGGGCAAAAGAACAATGGATTTAACCCAGATCTTTTGACTGGGGGAGAATGTTTGCATTGTCAGCATTCCCTATATCATTTGTTTGCTGTAACACTTTTCGCTCTAAGTGGGATGGGTATGCCCAGACGTGGGTCCCTTGCTCACTGTGCCACTGGATTCAAGCTAGCCTGGCTGAAGAAGGGTGACATACCCTGAAACCGGTCCCAGGATGCTTGTTTCCGGTCCAGGGAGGACCTGGCCTGGCAGTTCGGTCTGGACTGTTCCCATAGGGCACAGGGTGAAGACTGATTTGCATATGGCTGGGTCCAAACTGGGGTGGCGTAGTGGGCAAAAGAACGATGGATTTAACCCAGATCTTTTGACTGGGGGAGAATGTTTGCATTGTCAGCATTCCGTCCATCATTTGTTTGATGTAACACTTTTCGCTCTAAGTGGGATGGGTATGCCCAGACGTGGGTCCCTTGCTCACTGAGCCACTGGATTCAAGCTAGCCTGGCTGAAGAAGGGTGACATACCCTGAAACCGGTCCCAGGATGCTTGTTTCCGGTCCAGGGAGGACCTGGCCTGGCAGTTCGGTCTGGACTGTTCCCATAGGGCACAGGGTCAAGACTGATTTGCATATGGCTGGGTCCAAACTGGGGTGGCGTAGTGGGCAAAAGAACGATGGATTTAACCCAGATCTTTTGACTGGGGGAGAATGTTTGCATTGTCAGCATTCTGTCCATCATTTGTTTGCTGTAACACTTTTCGCTCTAAGTGGGATGGGTATGCCCAGACGTGGGTCCCTTGCTCACTGTGCCACTGGATTCAAGCTAGCCTGGCTGAAGAAGGGTGACATACCCTGAAACCGGTCCCAGGATGCTTGTTTCTGGTCCAGGGAGGACCTGGCCAGGCAGTTCGGTCTGGACTGTTCCCATGGGGCACAGGGTCAAGACTGATTTGCATATTGCTGGGTCCAAACTGGGGTGGCGTAGTGGGCAAAAGAACGATGGATTTAACCCAGATCTTTTGACTGGGGGAGAATGTTTGCATTGTCAGCATTCTGTCCATCATTTGTTTGCTGTAACACTTTTCGCTCTAAGTGGGATGGGTATGCCCAGACGTGGGTCCCTTGCTCACTGTGCCACTGGATTCAAGCTAGCCTGGCTGAAGAAGGGTGACATACCCTGAAACCGGTCCCAGGGTGCTTGTTTCTGGTCCAGGGAGGACCTGGCCTGGCAGTTCGGTCTGGACTGTTCCCATAGGGCACAGGATCAAGACTGATTTGCATATTGCTGGGTCCAAACTGGGGTGGCGTAGTGGGCAAAAGTACGATGGATTTAACCCGGATCTTTTGACTGGGGGAGAATGTTTGCATTGTCAGCATTCCGTCCATCATTTGTTTGCTGTAACACTTTTCGCTCTAAGTGGGATGGGTATGCCCAGACGTGGGTCCCTTGCTCACTGTGCCACTGGATTCAAGCTAGCCTGGCTGAAGAAGGGTGACAAACCCTGAAACCGGTCCCAGGATGCTTGGTTCCGGTCCAGGGAGGACCTGGCCTGGCAGTTCGGTCTGGACTGTTCCCATAGGGCACAGGGTCAAGACTGATTTGCATATGGCTGGGTCCAAACTGGGGTGGCGTAGTGGGCAAAAGAACGATGGATTTAACCCAGATCTTTTGACTGGGGGAGAATGTTTGCATTGTCAGCATTCCGTCCATCATTTGTTTGCTGTAACACTTTTCGCCCTAAGTGGGATGGGTATGCCCAGACGTGGGTCCCTTGCTCACTGTGCCACTGGATTCAAGCTAGCCTGGCTGAAGAAGGGTGACATACCCTGAAACCGGTCCCAGGATGCTTGTTTCCGGTCCAGGGAGGACCTGGCCTGGCAGTTTGGTCTGGACTGTTCCCATAGGGCACAGGGTCAAGACTGATTTGCATATGGCTGGGTCCAAACTGGGGTGGCATAGTGGGCAAAAGAACGATGGATTTAACCCAGATCTTTTGACTGGGGGAGAATGTTTGCATTGTCAGCATTCCGTCCATCATTTGTTTGCTGTAACACTTTTCGCTCTAAGTGGGATGGGTATGCCCAGACGTGGGTCCCTTGCTCACTGTGCCACTGGATTCAAGCTAGCCTGGCTGAAGAAGGGTGACATACCCTGAAACCGGTCCCAGGATGCTTGTTTCCGGTCCAGGGAGGACCTGGCCTGGCAGTTCGGTCTGGACTGTTCCCATGGGGCACAGGGTCAAGACTGATTTGCATATGGCTGGGTCCAAACTGGGGTGGCGTAGTGGGCAAAAGAACGATGGATTTAACCCAGATCTTTTGACTGGGGGAAAATGTTTGCATTGTCAGCATTCCGTCCATCATTTGTTTGATTTATCACTTTTCGCTCTAAGTGGGATGGGTATGCCCAGACGTGGGTCCCTTGCTCACTGTGCCACTGGATTCAAGCTAGCCTGGCTGAAGAAGGGTGACATACCCTGAAACCGGTCCCAGGATGCTTGTTTCTGGTCCAGGGAGGACCTGGCCTGGCAGTTCGGTCTGGACTGTTCCCATGGGCCACAGGATCAAGACTGATTTGCATATTGCTGGGTCCAAACTGGGGTGCCGTAGTGGGCAAAAGAACGATGGATTTAACCCAGATCTTTTGACTGGGGGAGAATGTTTGCATTGTCAGCATTCTGTCCATCATTTGTTTGCTGTAACACTTTTCGCTCTAAGTGGGATGGGTATGCCCAGACGTGGGTCCCTTGCTCACTGTGCCACTGGATTCAAGCTAGCCTGGCTGAAGAAGGGTGACATACCCTGAAACCAGTTCCAGGATGCTTGTTTCTGGTCCAGGGAGGACCTGGCCTGGCAGTTCGGTCTGGACTGTTCCCATAGGGCACAGGGTCAAGACTGATTTGCATATGGCTGGGTCCAAACTGGGGTGGCGTAGTGGGCAAAAGAACGATGGATTTAACCCAGATCTTTTGACTGGGGGAGAATGTTTGCATTGTCAGCATTCCGTACATCATTTGTTTGCTGAAACACTTTTCGCTCTAAGTGGGATGGGTATGCCCAGACATGGGTCCCTTGCTCACTGTGCCACTGGATTCAAGCTAGCCTGGCTGAAGAAGGGTGACATACCCTGAAACCGGTCCCAGGATGCTTGTTTCCGGTCCAGGGAGGACCTGGCCTGGCAGTTCGGTCTGGACTGTTCCCATGGGGCACAGGGTCAAGACTGATTTGCATATGGTTGGGTCCAAACTGGGGTGGCGTAGTGGGCAAAAGAACGATGGATTTAACCCGGATCTTTTGACTGGGGGAGAATGTTTGCATTGTCAGCATTCCGTCCATCATTTGTTTGCTGTAACACTTTTCGCTCTAAGTGGGATGGGTATGCCCAGACGTGGGTCCCTTGCTCACTGTGCCACTGGATTCAAGCTAGCCTGGCTGAAGAAGGGTGACAAACCCTGAAACCGGTCCCAGGATGCTTGGTTCTGGTCCAGGGAGGACCTGGCCTGGCAGTTCGGTCTGGACTGTTCCCATAGGGCACAGGGTCAAGACTGATTTGCATATGGCTGGGTCCAAACTGTGGTGGCATAGTGGGCAAAAGAACGATGGATTTAACCCAGATCTTTTGACTGGGGGAGAATGTTTGCATTGTCAGCATTCCGTCCATCATTTGTTTGCTGTAACACTTTTCGCTCTAAGTGGGATGGGTATGCCCAGACGTGGGTCCCTTGCTCACTGTGCCACTGGATTCAAGCTAGCCTGGCTGAAGAAGGGTGACATACCCTGAAACCGGTCCCAGGATGCTTGTTTCCGGTCCAGGGAGGACCTGGCCTGGCAGTTCGGTCTGGACTGTTCCCATAGGGCACAGGGTCAAGACTGATTTGCATATGGCTGGGTCCAAACTGGGGTGGCGTAGTGGGCAAAAGAACGATGGATTTAACCCAGATCTTTTGACTGGGGGAGAATGTTTGCATTGTCAGCATTCCGTCCATCATTTGTTTGCTGTAACACTTTTCGCTCTAAGTGGGATGGGTATGCCCAGACGTGGGTCCCTTGCTCACTGTGCCACTGGATTCAAGCTAGCCTGGCTGAAGAAGGGTGACATACCCTGAAACCGGTCCCAGGATGCTTGTCTTCCGGTCCAGGGAGGACCTGGCCTGGCAGTTCGGTCTGGACTGTTCCCATGGGGCACAGGGTCAAGACTGATTTGCATATGGCTGGGTCCAAACTGGGGTGGCGTAGTGGGCAAAAGAACGATGGATTTAACCCAGATCTTTTGGCTGGGGGAGAATGTTTGCATTGTCAGCATTCTGTCCATCATTTGTTTGCTGTAACACTTTTCCCTCTAAGTGGGATGGGTATGCCCAGACGTGGGTCCCTTGCTCACTGTGCCACTGGATTCAAGCTAGCCTGGCTGAAGAAGGGTGACATACCCTGAAACCAGTTCCAGGATGCTTGTTTCCGGTCCAGGGAGGACCTGGCCTGGCAGTTCGGTCTGGACTGTTCCCATAGGGCACAGGATCAAGACTGATTTGCATATTGCTGGGTCCAAACTGGGGTGGCGTAGTGGGCAAAAGAACGATGGATTTAACCCAGATCTTTTGACTGGGGGAGAATGTTTGCATTGTCAGCATTCCGTCCATCATTTGTTTGCTGCAACACTTTTCGCTCTAAGTGGGATGGGTATGCCCAGACATGGGTCCCTTGCTCACTGTGCCACTGGATTCAAGCTAGCCTGGCTGAAGAAGGGTGACATACCCTGAAACCGGTCCCAGGATGCTTGTTTCCGGTCCAGGGAGGACCTGGCCTGGCAGTTCGGTCTGGACTGTTCCCATGGGGCACAGGGTCAAGACTGATTTGCATATGGCTGGGTCCAAACTGGGGTGGCGTAGTGGGCAAAAGAACGATGGATTTAACCCGGATCTTTTGACTGGGGGAGAATGTTTGCATTGTCAGCATTCCGTCCATCATTTGTTTGCTGTAACACTTTTCTCTCTAAGTGGGATGGGTATGCCCAGACGTGGGTCCCTTGCTCACTGTGCCACTGGATTCAAGCTAGCCTGGCTGAAGAAGGGTGACATACCCTGAAACCGGTCCCAGGATGCTTGGTTCTGGTCCAGGGAGGACCTGGCCTGGCAGTTCGGTCTGGACTGTTCCCATGGGGCACAGGGTCAAGACTGATTTGCATATGGCTGGGTCCAAACTGGGGTGGCATAGTGGGCAAAAGAACGATGGATTTAACCCAGATCTTTTGACTGGGGGAGAATGTTTGCATTGTCAGCATTCCGTCCATCATTTGTTTGCTGTAACACTTTTCGCTCTAAGTGGGATGGGTATGCCCAGACGTGGGTCCCTTGCTCACTGTGCCACTGGATTCAAGCTAGCCTGTCTGAAGAAGGGTGACATACCCTGAAACCGGTCCCAGGATGTTTGTTTCCGGTCCAGGGAGGACCTGGCCTGGCAGTTCGATCTGGACTGTTCCCATAGGGCACAGGGTCAAGACTGATTTGCATATGGCTGGGTCCAAACTGGGGTGGCGTAGTGGGCAAAAGAACGATGGATTTAACCCAGATCTTTTGACTGGGGGAGAATGTTTGCATTGTCAGCATTCCGTCCATCATTTGTTTGCTGTAACACTTTTCGCTCTAAGTGGGATGGGTATGCCCAGACGTGGGTCCCTTGCTCACTGTGCCACTGGATTCAAGCTAGCCTGGCTGAAGAAGGGTGACATACCCTGAATTCGGTCCCAGGATGCTTTCTTCCGGTCCAGGGAGGACCTGGCCTGGCAGTTCGGTCTGGACTGTTCCCATAGGGCACAGGGTCAAGATTGATTTGCATATGGCTGGGTCCAAACTGGGGTGGCGTAGTGGGCAAAAGAACGATGGATTTAACCCAGATCTTTTGGCTGGGGGAGAATGTTTGCATTGTCAGCATTCCGTCCATCAATTGTTTGCTGTAACACTTTTCGCTCTAAGTGGGATGGGTATGCCCAGACGTGGGTCCCTTGCTCACTGTGCCACTGGATTCAAGCTAGCCTGGCTGAAGAAGGGTGACATACCCTGAAACCGGCCCCAGGATGCTTGTTTCCGGTCCAGGGAGGACCTGGCCTGGCAGTTCGGTCTGGACTGTTCCCATAGGGCACAGGGTCAAGACTGATTTGCATATGGCTGGGTCCAAACTGGGGTGGCGTAGTGGGCAAAAGAACGATGGATTTAACCCAGATCTTTTGACTGGGGGAGAATGTTTGCATTGTCAGCATTCCGTCCATCATTTGTTTGCTGTAACACTTTTCGCTTTAAGTGGGATGGGTATGCCCAGACGTGGGTCCCTTGCTCACTGTGCCACTGGATTCAAGCAAGCCTGTCTGAAGAAGGGTGACATACCCTGAAACCGGTCCCAGGATGCTTGTTTCCGGTCCAGGGAGGACCTGGCCTGGCAGTTCGGTCTGGACTGTTCCCATGGGGCACAGGGTCAAGACTGATTTGCATATGGCTGGGTCCAAACTGGGGTGGCGTAGTGGGCAAAAGAACGATGGATTTAACCCAGATCTTTTGACTGGGGGAGAATGTTTGCATTGTCAGCATTCCGTCCATCATTTGTTTGCTGTAACACTTTTCGCTCTAAGTGGGATGGGTATGCCCAGACGTGGGTCCCTTGCTCACTGTGCCACTGGATTCAAGCTAGCCTGGCTGAAGAAGGGTGACATACCCTGAAACCGGTCCCAGGATCCTTGTTTCCGGTCCAGGAGGACCTGACCTGGCAGTTCGGTCTGGACTGTTCCCATAGGGCACAGGGTCAAGACTGATTTGCATATGGCTGGGTCTAAACTGGGGTGGCGTAGTGGGCAAAAGAGCGATGGATTTAACCCAGATCTTTTGACTGGGGGAGAATGTTTGCATTGTCAGCATTCCGTCCATCATTTGTTTGCTGTAACACTTTTCGCTCTAAGTGGGATGGGTATGCCCAGACGTGGGTCCCTTGCTCACTGTGCCACTGGATTCAAGCTAGCCTGGCTGAAGAAGGGTGACATACCCTGAAACCGGCCCCAGGATGCTTGTTTCCGGTCCAGGGAGGACCTGGCCTGGCAGTTCTGTCTGGACTGTTCCCATGGGGCACAGGGTCAAGACTGATTTGCAATATGGCTGGGTCCAAACTGGGGTGGCATAGTGTGCAAAAGAACGATGGATTTAACCCAGATATTTTGACTGGGGGAGAATGTTTGCATTGTCAGCATTCCGTCCATCATTTGTTTGCTGTAACACTTTTCGCTCTAAGTGGGATGGGTATGCCCAGACGTGGGTCCCTTGCTCACTGTGCCACTGGATTCAAGCTAGCCTGGCTGAAGAAGGGTGACATACCCTGAAACCGGTCCCAGGAGGCTTGTTTCCGGTCCAGGGAGGACCTGCCCTGGCAGTTCGGTCTGGACCGTTCCCATAGGGCACAGGGTCAAGACTGATTTGCATATGGCTGTGTACAAACTGGGGTGGCGTAGTGGGCAAAAGAACAATGGATTTAACCCAGATCTTTTGACTGGGGGAGAATGTTTGCATTGTCAGCATTCCCTCCATCATTTGTTTGCTGTAACACTTTTCGCTCTAAGTGGGATGGGTATGCCCAGACGTGGGTCCCTTGCTCACTGTGCCACTGGATTCAAGCTAGCCTGGCTGAAGAAGGGTGACATACCCTGAAACCGGTCCCAGGATGCTTGTTTCCGGTCCAGGGAGGACCTGGCCTGGCAGTTCGGTCTGGACTGTTCCCATGGGGCACAGGGTCAAGACTGATTTGCATATGGCTGGGTCCAAACTGGGGTGGCGTAGTGGGCAAAAGAACAATGGATTTAACCCAGATCTTTTGACTTGGGGAAAATATTTGCATTGTCAGCATTCCGTCCATCATTTGTTTGATGTATCACTTTTCGCTCTAAGTGGGATGGGTATGCCCAGACGTGGGTCCCTTGCTCACTGTGCCACTGGATTCAAGCAAGCCTTTCTGAAGAAGGGTGACATACCCTGAAACCGGTCCCAGGATGCTTGTTTCCGGTCCAGGGAGGACCTGGCCTGGCAGTTCGGTCTGGACTGTTCCCATGGGGCACAGGGTCAAGACTGATTTGCATATGGCTGGGTCCAAACTGCGGTGGCGTAGTGGGCAAAAGAAAGATGGATTTAACCCAGATCTTTTGACTGGGGGAGAATGTTTGCATTGTCAGCATTCCGTCCATCATTTGTTTGCTGTAACACTTTTCGCTCTAAGTGGGATGGGTATGCCCAGACGTGGGTCCCTTGCTCACTGTGCCACTGGATTCAAGCTAGCCTGGCTGAAGAAGGGTGACATACCCTGAAACCGGTCCCAGGATGCTTGTTTCCGGTCCAGGGAGGACCTGACCTGGCAGTTCGGTCTGGACTGTTCCCATAGGGCACAGGGTCAAGACTGATTTGCATATGGCTGGGTCCAAACTGGGGTGGCGTAGTGGGCAAAAGAGCGATGGATTTAACCCAGATCTTTTGACTGGGGGAGAATGTTTGCATTGTCAGCATTCCGTCCATCATTTGTTTGCTGTAACACTTTTCGCTCTAAGTGGGATGGGTATGCCCAGACGTGGGTCCCTTGCTCACTGTGCCACTGGATTCAAGCTAGCCTGGCTGAAGAAGGGTGACATACCCTGAAACCGGCCCCAGGATGCTTATTTCCGGTCCAGGGAGGACCTGGCCTGGCAGTTCTGTCTGGACTGTTCCCATAGGGCACAGGGTCAAGACTGATTTCAATATGGCTGGGTCCAAACTGGGGTGGCATAGTGTGCAAAAGAACGATGGATTTAACCCAGATATTTTGACTGGGGGAGAATGTTTGCATTGTCAGCATTCCGTCCATCATTTGTTTGCTGTAACACTTTTCGCTCTAAGTGGGATGGGTATGCCCAGACGTGGGTCCCTTGCTCACTGTGCCACTGGATTCAAGCTAGCCTGGCTGAAGAAGGGTGACATACCCTGAAACCGGTCCCAGGAGGCTTGTTTCCGGTCCAGGGAGGACCTGCCCTGGCAGTTCGGTCTGGACCGTTCCCATGGGGCACAGGGTCAAGACTGATTTGCATATGGCTGGGTACAAACTGGGGTGGCGTAGTGGGCAAAAGAACAATGGATTTAACCCAGATCTTTTGACTGGGGGAGAATGTTTGCATTGTCAGCATTCCCTCCATCATTTGTTTGCTGTAACACTTTTCGCTCTAAGTGGGATGGGTATGCCCAGACGTGGGTCCCTTGCTCACTGTGCCACTGGATTCAAGCTAGCCTGGCTGAAGAAGGGTGACATACCCTGAAACCGGTCCCAGGATGCTTGTTTCCGGTCCAGGGAGGACCTGGCCTGGCAGTTCGGTCTGGACTGTTCCCATGGGGCACAGGGTCAAGACTGATTTGCATATGGCTGGGTCCAAACTGGGGTGGCGTAGTGGGCAAAAGAACAATGGATTTAACCCAGATCTTTTGACTTGGGGAAAATATTTGCATTGTCAGCATTCCGTCCATCATTTGTTTGATGTATCACTTTTCGCTCTAAGTGGGATGGGTATGCCCAGACGTGGGTCCCTTGCTCACTGTGCCACTGGATTCAAGCTAGCCTGGCTGAAGAAGGGTGACATACCCTGAAACCGGTCCCAGGATGCTTGTTTCCGGTCCAGGGAGGACCTGGCCTGGCAGTTCGGTCTGGACTGTTCCCATAGGGCACAGGGTCAAGACTGATTTGCATATGGCTGGGTCCAAACTGGGGTGGCGTAGTGGGCAAAAGAACGATGGATTTAACCCAGATCTTTTGACTGGGGGAGAATGTTTGCATTGTCAGCATTCTGTCCATCATTTGTTTGCTGTAACACTTTTCGCTCTAAGTGGGATGGGTATGCCCAGACGTGGGTCCCTTGCTCACTGTGCCACTGGATTCAAGCTAGCCTGGCTGAAGAGGGGTGACATACCCTGAAACCGGTTCCAGGATGCTTGTTTCTGGTCCAGGGAGGACCTGGCCTGGCAGTTCGGTCTGGACTGTTCCCATAGGGCACAGGATCAAGACTGATGTGCATATTGCTGGGTCCAAACTGGGGTGCCGTAGTGGGCAAAAGATCGATGGATTTAACCCAGATCTTTTGACTGGGGGAGAATGTTTGCATTGTCAGCATTCCGTCCATCATTTGTTTGCTGTAACACTTTTCGCTTTAAGTGGGATGGGTATGCCCAGACGTGGGTCCCTTGCTCACTGTGCCACTGGATTCAAGCTAGCCTGGCTGAAGAAGGGTGACATAACCTGAAACCGGTCCCAGGATGCTTGTTTCCGGTCCAGGGAGGACCTGGCCTGGCAGTTCGGTCTGGACTGTTCCCATGGGGCACAGGGTCAAGACTGATTTGCATATGGCTGGGTCCAAACTGGGATGGCGTAGTGGGCAAAAGAACGATGGATTTAACCCAGATCTTTTGACTGGGGGAGAATGTTTGCACTGTCAGCATTCCGTCCATCATTTGTTTGCTGTAACACTTTTCGCTCTAAGTGGGATGGGTATGCCCAGACGTGGGTCCCTTGCTCACTGTGCCACTGGATTCAAGCTAGCCTGGCTGAAGAAGGGTGACATACCCTGAAACCGGTCCCAGGATGCTTGTTTCCGGTCCAGGGAGGACCTGCCCTGGCAGTTCGGTCTGGACCGTTCCCATAGGGCACAGGGTCAAGACTGATTTGCATATGGCTGGGTACAATCTGGGGTGGCGTAGTGGGCAAAAGAACAATGGATTTAACCCAGATCTTTTGACTGGGGGAGAATGTTTGCATTGTCAGCATTCCCTCCATCATTTGTTTGCTGTAACACTTTTCGCTCTAAGTGGGATGGGTATGCCCAGACGTGGGTCCCTTGCTCACTGTGCCACTGGATTCAAGCTAGCCTGGCTGAAGAAGGGTGACATACCCTGAAACCGGTCCCAGGATGCTTGTTTCCGGTCCAGGGAGGACCTGGCCTGGCAGTTCGGTCTGGACTGTTCCCATAGGGCACAGGGTCAAGACTGATTTGCATATGGCTGGGTCCAAACTGGGGTGGCGTAGTGGGCAAAAGAACGATGGATTTAACCCAGATCTTTTGACTGGGGGAGAATGTTTGCATTGTCAGCATTCTGTCCATCATTTGTTTGCTGTAACACTTTTCGCTCTAAGTGGGATGGGTATGGCCAGACGTGGGTCCCTTGCTCACTGTGCCACTGGATTCAAGCTAGCCTGGCTGAAGAAGAGTGACATACCCTGAAACCGGTCCCAGGATGCTTGTTTCTGGTCCAGGGAGGACCTGGCCAGGCAGTTCGGTCTGGACTGTTCCCATAGGCCACAGGATCAAGACTGATTTGCATATTGCTGGGTCCAAACTGGGGTGCCGTAGTGGGCAAAAGAACGATGGATTTAACCCAGATCTTTTGACTGGGGGAGAATGTTTGCATTGTCAGCATTCCGTCCATCATTTGTTTGCTGTAACACTTTTCGCTCTAAGTGGGATGGGTATGCCCAGACGTGGGTCCCTTGCTCACTGTGCCACTGGATTCAAGCTAGCCTGGCTGAAGAAGGGTGACATACCCTGAAACCGGTCCCAGGATGCTTGTTTCTGGTCCAGGGAGGACCTGGCCTGGCAGTTCGGTCTGGACTGTTCCCATAGGGCACAGGGTCAAGACTGATTTGCATATTGCTGGGTCCAAACTGGGGTGGCGTTAGTGGGCAAAAGAACGATGGATTTAACCCAGATCTTTTGACTGGGGAGAATGTTTGCATTGTCAGCATTCCGTACATCATTTGTTTGCTGAAACACTTTTCGCTCTAAGTGGGATGGGTATGCCCAGACGTGGGTCCCTTGCTCACTGTGCCACTGGATTCAAGCTAGCCTGGCTGAAGAAGGGTGACATACCCTGAAACCGGTCCCAGGATGCTTGTTTCCGGTCCAGGGAGGACCTGGCCTGGCAGTTCGGTCTGGACTGTTCCCATGGGGCACAGGGTCAAGACTGATTTGCATATGGCTGGGTCCAAACTGGGGTGGCGTAGTGGGCAAAAGAACGATGGATTTAACCCGGATCTTTTGACTGGGGGAGAATGTTTGCATTGTCAGCATTCCGTCCATCATTTGTTTGCTGTAACACTTTTCGCTCTAAGTGGGATGGGTATGCCCAGACGTGGGTCCCTTGCTCACTGTGCCACTGGATTCAAGCTAGCCTGGCTGAAGAAGGGTGACATACCCTGAAACCGGTCCCAGGATGCTTGGTTCTGGTCCAGGGAGGACCTGGCCTGGCAGTTCGGTCTGGACTGTTCCCATAGGGCACAGGGTCAAGACTGATTTGCATATGGCTGGGTCCAAACTGGGGTGGCGTAGTGGGCAAAAGAACGATGGATTTAACCCAGATCTTTTGACTGGGGGAGAATGTTTGCATTGTCAGCATTCCGTCCATCATTTGTTTGCTGTAACACTTTTCGCTCTAAGTGGGATGGGTATGCCCAGACGTGGGTCCCTTGCTCACTGTGCCACTGGATTCAAGCTAGCCTGGCTGAAGAAGGGTGACATACCCTGAAACCGGCCCCAGGATGCTTGTTTCCGGTCCAGGGAGGACCTGGCCTGGCAGTTTGGTCTGGACTGTTCCCATAGGGCACAGGGTCAAGACTGATTTGCATATGGCTGGGTCCAAACTGGGGTGGCATAGTGGGCAAAAGAACGATGGATTTAACCCAGATCTTTTGACTGGGGGAGAATGTTTGCATTGTCAGCATTCCGTCCATCATTTGTTTGCTGTAACACTTTTCGCTCTAAGTGGGATGGGTATGCCCAGACGTGGGTCCCTTGCTCACTGTGCCACTGGATTCAAGCTAGCCTGGCTGAAGAAGGGTGACATACCCTGAAACCGGTCCCAGGATGCTTGTTTCCGGTCCAGGGAGGACCTGCCCTGGCAGTTCGGTCTGGACCGTTCCCATAGGGCACAGGGTCAAGACTGATTTGCATATGGCTGGGTACAAACTGGGGTGGCGTAGTGGGCAAAAGAACAATGGATTTAACCCAGATCTTTTGACTGGGGAGAATGTTTGCATTGTCAGCATTCCCTCCATCATTTGTTTGCTGTAACACTTTTCGCTCTAAGTGGGATGGGTATGCCCAGACGTGGGTCCCTTGCTCACTGTGCCACTGGATTCAAGCTAGCCTGGCTGAAGAAGGGTGACATACCCTGAAACCGGTCCCAGGATGCTTGTTTCCGGTCCAGGGAGGACCTGGCCTGGCAGTTCGGTCTGGACTGTTCCCATAGGGCACAGGGTCAAGACTGATTTGCATATGGCTGGGTCCAAACTGGGGTGGCGTAGTGGGCAAAAGAACGATGGATTTAACCCAGATCTTTTGACTGGGGGAAAATGTTTGCATTGTCAGCATTCCGTCCATCATTTGTTTGATTTATCACTTTTCGCTCTAAGTGGGATGGGTATGCCCAGACGTGGGTCCCTTGCTCACTGTGCCACTGGATTCAAGCTAGCCTGGCTGAAGAAGGGTGACATACCCTGAAACCGGTCCCAGGATGCTTGTTTCTGGTCCAGGGAGGACCTGGCCAGGCAGTTCGGTCTGGACTGTTCCCATAGGCCACAGGATCAAGACTGATTTGCATATTGCTGGGTCCAAACTGGGGTGCCGTAGTGGGCAAAAGAACGATGGATTTAACCCAGATCTTTTGACTGGGGGAGAATGTTTGCATTGTCAGCATTCTGTCCATCATTTGTTTGCTGTAACACTTTTCGCTCTAAGTGGGATGGGTATGCCCAGACGTGGGTCCCTTGCTCACTGTGCCACTGGATTCAAGCTAGCCTGGCTGAAGAAGGGTGACATACCCTGAAACCAGTTCCAGGATGCTTGTTTCTGGTCCAGGGAGGACCTGGCCTGGCAGTTCGGTCTGGACTGTTCCCATAGGGCACAGGATCAAGACTGATTTGCATATTGCTGGGTCCAAACTGGGGTGGCGTAGTGGGCAAAAGAACGATGGATTTAACCCAGATCTTTTGACTGGGGGAGAATGTTTGCATTGTCAGCATTCCGTACATCATTTGTTTTCTGAAACACTTTTCGCTCTAAGTGGGATGGGTATGCCCAGACATGGGTCCCTTGCTCACTGTGCCACTGGGTTCAAGCTAGCCTGGCTGAAGAAGGGTGACATACCCTGAAACCGGTCCCAGGATGCTTGTTTCCGGTCCAGGGAGGACCTGGCCTGGCAGCTCGGTCTGGACTGTTCCCATAGGGCACAGGGTCAAGACTGATTTGCATATGGTTGGGTCCAAACTGGGGTGGCGTAGTGGGCAAAAGAACGATGGATTTAACCCGGATCTTTTGACTGGGGGAGAATGTTTGCATTGTCAGCATTCCGTCCATCATTTGTTTGCTGTAACACTTTTCTCTCTAAGTGGGATGGGTATGCCCAGACGTGGGTCCCTTGCTCACTGTGCCACTGGATTCAAGCTAGCCTGGCTGAAGAAGGGTGACAAACCCTGAAACCGGTCCCAGGATGCTTGGTTCTGGTCCAGGGAGGACCTGGCCTGGCAGTTCGGTCTGGACTGTTCCCATAGGGCACAGGGTCAAGACTGATTTGCATATGGCTGGGTCCAAACTGGGGTGGCATAGTGGGCAAAAGAACGATGGATTTAACCCAGATCTTTTGACTGGGGGAGAATGTTTGCATTGTCAGCATTCCGTCCATCATTTGTTTGCTGTAACACTTTTCGCTCTAAGTGGGATGGGTATGCCCAGACGTGGGTCCCTTGCTCACTGTGCCACTGGATTCAAGCTAGCCTGGCTGAAGAAGGGTGACATACCCTGAAACCGGTCCCAGGATGCTTGTTTCCGGTCCAGGGAGGACCTAGCCTGGCAGTTCGATCTGGACTGTTCCCATAGGGCACAGGGTCAAGACTGATTTGCATATGGCTGGGTCCAAACTGGGGTGGCGTAGTGGGCAAAAGAACGATGGATTTAACCCAGATCTTTTGACTGGGGGAGAATGTTTGCATTGTCAGCATTCCGTCCATCATTTGTTTGCTGTAACACTTTTCGCTCTAAGTGGGATGGGTATGCCCAGACGTGGGTCCCTTGCTCACTGTGCCACTGGATTCAAGCTAGCCTGGCTGAAGAAGGGTGACATACCCTGAATTCGGTCCCAGGATGCTTTCTTCCGGTCCAGGGAGGACCTGGCCTGGCAGTTTGGTCTGGACTGTTCCCATAGGGCACAGGGTCAAGACTGATTTGCATATGGCTGGGTCCAAACTGTGGTGGCGTAGTGGGCAAAAGAACGATGGATTTAACCCAGATCTTTTGGCTGGGGGAGAATGTTTGCATTGTCAGCATTCTGTCCATCATTTGTTTGCTGTAACACTTTTCGCTCTAAGTGGGATGGGTATGCCCAGACGTGGGTCCCTTGCTCACTGTGCCACTGGATTCAAGCTAGCCTGGCTGAAGAAGGGTGACATACCCTGAAACCAGTTCCAGGATGCTTGTTTCTGGTCCAGGGAGGACCTGGCCTGGCAGTTCGGTCTGGACTGTTCCCATAGGGCACAGGATCAAGACTGATTTGCATATTGCTGGGTCCAAACTGGGGTGGCGTAGTGGGCAAAAGAACGATGGATTTAACCCAGATCTTTTGACTGGGGGAGAATGTTTGCATTGTCAGCATTCCGTACATCATTTGTTTTCTGAAATACTTTTCGCTCTAAGTGGGATGGGTATGCCCAGACATGGGTCCCTTGCTCACTGTGCCACTGGGTTCAAGCTAGCCTGGCTGAAGAAGGGTGACATACCCTGAAACCGGTCCCAGGATGCTTGTTTCCGGTCCAGGGAGGACCTGGCCTGGCAGTTCGGTCTGGACTGTTCCCATAGGGCACAGGGTCAAGACTGATTTGCATATGGCTGGGTCCAAACTGGGGTGGCGTAGTGGGCAAAAGAACGATGGATTTAACCCGGATCTTTTGACTGGGGGAGAATGTTTGCATTGTCAGCATTCCGTCCATCATTTGTTTGCTGTAACACTTTTCTCTCTAAGTGGGATGGGTATGCCCAGACGTGGGTCCCTTGCTCACTGTGCCACTGGATTCAAGCTAGCCTGGCTGAAGAAGGGTGACAAACCCTGAAACCGGTCCCAGGATGCTTGGTTCTGGTCCAGGGAGGACCTGGCCTGGCAGTTCGGTCTGGACTGTTCCCATAGGGCACAGGGTCAAGACTGATTTGCATATGGCTGGGTCCAAACTGGGGTGGCATAGTGGGCAAAAGAACGATGGATTTAACCCAGATCTTTTGACTGGGGGAGAATGTTTGCATTGTCAGCATTCCGTCCATCATTTGTTTGCTGTAACACTTTTCGCTCTAAGTGGGATGGGTATGCCCAGACGTGGGTCCCTTGCTCACTGTGCCACTGGATTCAAGCTAGCCTGGCTGAAGAAGGGTGACATACCCTGAAACCGGTCCCAGGATGTTTGTTTCCGGTCCAGGGAGGACCTGGCCTGGCAGTTCGATCTGGACTGTTCCCATAGGGCACAGGGTCAAGACTGATTTGCATATGGCTGGGTCCAAACTGGGGTGGCGTAGTGGGCAAAAGAACGATGGATTTAACCCAGATCTTTTGACTGGGGGAGAATGTTTGCATTGTCAGCATTCCGTCCATCATTTGTTTGCTGTAACACTTTTCGCTCTAAGTGGGATGGGTATGCCCAGACGTGGGTCCCTTGCTCACTGTGCCACTGGATTCAAGCTAGCCTGGCTGAAGAAGGGTGACATACCCTGAAATCGGTCCCAGGATGCTTGTCTTCCGGTCCAGGGAGGACCTGGCCTGGCAGTTCGGTCTGGACTGTTCCCATAGGGCACAGGGTCAAGACTGATTTGCATATGGCTGGGTCCAAACTGGGGTGGCGTAGTGGGCAAAAGAACGATGGATTTAACCCAGATCTTTTGGCTGGGGGAGAATGTTTGCATTGTCAGCATTCCGTCCATCAATTGTTTGCTGTAACACTTTTCGCTCTAAGTGGGATGGGTATGCCCAGACGTGGGTCCCTTGCTCACTGTGCCACTGGATTCAAGCTAGCCTGGCTGAAGAAGGGTGACATACCCTGAAACCGGCCCCAGGATGCTTGTTTCCGGTCCAGGGAGGACCTGGCCTGGCAGTTCGGTCTGGACTGTTCCCATAGGGCACAGGGTCAAGACTGATTTGCATATGGCTGGGTCCAAACTGGGGTGGCGTAGTGGGCAAAAGAACGATGGATTTAACCCAGATCTTTTGACTGGGGGAGAATGTTTGCATTGTCAGCATTCCGTCCATCATTTGTTTGCTGTAACACTTTTCGCTTTAAGTGGGATGGGTATGCCCAGACGTGGGTCCCTTGCTCACTGTGCCACTGGATTCAAGCAAGCCTTGCTGAAGAAGGGTGACATACCCTGAAACCGGTCCCAGGATGCTTGTTTCCGGTCCAGGGAGGACCTGGCCTGGCAGTTCGGTCTGGACTGTTCCCATAGGGCACAGGGTCAAGACTGATTTGCATATGGCTGGGTCCAAACTGCGGTGGCATAGTGGGCAAAAGAAAGATGGATTTAACCCAGATCTTTTGACTGGGGGAGAATGTTTGCATTGTCAGCATTCCGTCCATCATTTGTTTGCTGTAACACTTTTTGCTCTAAGTGGGATGGGTATGCCCAGACGTGGGTCCCTTGCTCACTGTGCCACTGGATTCAAGCTAGCCTGGCTGAAGAAGGGTGACATACCCTGAAACCGGTCCCAGGATCCTTTTTTCCGGTCCAGGGAGGACCTGACCTGGCAGTTCGGTCTGGACTGTTCCCATAGGGCACAGGGTCAAGACTGATTTGCATATGGCTGGGTCTAAACTGGGGTGGCGTAGTGGGCAAAAGAGCGATGGATTTAACCCAGATCTTTTGACTGGGGGAGAATGTTTGCATTGTCAGCATTCCGTCCATCATTTGTTTGCTGTAACACTTTTCGCTCTAAGTGGGATGGGTATGCCCAGACGTGGGTCCCTTGCTCACTGTGCCACTGGATTCAAGCTAGCCTGGCTGAAGAAGGGTGACATACCCTGAAACCGGTCCCAGGATCCTTTTTTCCGGTCCAGGGAGGACCTGGCCTGGCAGTTCGGTCTGGACTGTTCCCATAGGGCACAGGGTCAAGACTGATTTCAATATGGCTGGGTCCAAACTGGGGTGGCATAGTGTGCAAAAGAACGATGGATTTAACCCAGATCTTTTGACTGGGGGAGAATGTTTGCATTGTCAGCATTCCGTCCATCATTTGTTTGCTGTAACACTTTTCGCTCTAAGTGGGATGGGTATGCCCAGACGTGGGTCCCTTGCTCACTGTGCCACTGGATTCAAGCTAGCCTGGCTGAAGAAGGGTGACATACCCTGAAACCGGTCCCAGGAGGCTTGTTTCCGGTCCAGGGAGGACCTGCCCTGGCAGTTCGGTCTGGACCGTTCCCATAGGGCACAGGGTCAAGACTGATTTGCATATGGCTGGGTACAAACTGGGGTGGCGTAGTGGGCAAAAGAACAATGGATTTAACCCAGATCTTTTGACTGGGGGAGAATGTTTGCATTGTCAGCATTCCCTCCATCATTTGTTTGCTGTAACACTTTTCGCTCTAAGTGGGATGGGTATGCCCAGACGTGGGTCCCTTGCTCACTGTGCCACTGGATTCAAGCTAGCCTGGCTGAAGAAGGGTGACATACCCTGAAACCGGTCCCAGGATGCTTGTTTCCGGTCCAGGGAGGACCTGGCCTGGCAGTTCGGTCTGGACTGTTCCCATAGGGCACAGGGTCAAGACTGATTTGCATATGGCTGGGTCCAAACTGGGGTGGCGTAGTGGGCAAAAGAACAATGGATTTAACCCAGATCTTTTGACTTGGGGAAAATATTTGCATTGTCAGCATTCCGTCCATCATTTGTTTGATGTATCACTTTTCGCTCTAAGTGGGATGGGTATGCCCAGACGTGGGTCCCTTGCTCACTGTGCCACTGGATTCAAGCTAGCCTGGCTGAAGAAGGGTGACATACCCTGAAACCGGTCCCAGGATGCTTGTTTCCGGTCCAGGGAGGACCTGGCCTGGCAGTTCGGTCTGGACTGTTCCCATAGGGCACAGGGTCAAGACTGATTTGCATATGGCTGGGTCCAAACTGGGGTGGCGTAGTGGGCAAAAGAACGATGGATTTAACCCAGATCTTTTGACTGGGGGAGAATGTTTGCATTGTCAGCATTCCGTCCATCATTTGTTTGCTGTAACACTTTTCGCTCTAAGTGGGATGGGTATGCCCAGACGTGGGTCCCTTGCTCACTGTGCCACTGGATTCAAGCTAGCCTGGCTGAAGAAGGGTGACATACCCTGAAACCGGTTCCAGGATGCTTGTTTCTGGTCCAGGGAGGACCTGGCCTGGCAGTTCGGTCTGGACTGTTCCCATAGGGCACAGGATCAAGACTGATGTGCATATGGCTGGGTCCAAACTGGGGTGGCGTAGTGGGCAAAAGATCGATGGATTTAACCCAGATCTTTTGACTGGGGGAGAATGTTTGCATTGTCAGCATTCCGTCCATCATTTGTTTGCTGTAACACTTTTCGCTTTAAGTGGGATGGGTATGCCCAGACGTGGGTCCCTTGCTCACTGTGCCACTGGATTCAAGCTAGCCTGGCTGAAGAAGGGTGACATAACCTGAAACCGGTCCCAGGATGCTTGTTTCCGGTCAAGGGAGGACCTGGCCTGGCAGTTCGGTCTGGACTGTTCCCATAGGGCACAGGGTCAAGACTGATTTGCATATGGCTGGGTCCAAACTGGGATGGCGTAGTGAGCAAAAGAACGATGGATTTAACCCAGATCTTTTGACTGGGGGAGAATGTTTGCACTGTCAGCATTCCGTCCATCATTTGTTTGCTGTAACACTTTTTGCTCTAAGTGGGATGGGTATGCCCAGACGTGGGTCCCTTGCTCACTGTGCCACTGGATTCAAGCTAGCCTGGCTGAAGAAGGGTGACAAACCCTGAAACCGGTCCCAGGATGCTTGTTTCTGGTCCAGGGAGGACCTGGCCTGGCAGTTCGGTCTGGACTGTTCCCATAGGGCACAGGGTCAAGACTGATTTGCATATGGCTGGGTCCAAACTGGGGTGGCGTAGTGGGCAAAAGAACGATGGATTTAACCCAGATCTTTTGGCTGGGGGAGAATGTTTGCATTGTCAGCATTCCGTCCATCAATTGTTTGCTGTAACACTTTTCGCTCTAAGTGGGATGGGTATGCCCAGACGTGGGTCCCTTGCTCACTGTGCCACTGGATTCAAGCTAGCCTGGCTGAGGAAGGGTGACATACCCTGAAACCGGTCCCAGGATGCATGTTTCCGGTCCAGGGAGGACCTGGCCTGGCAGTTCGGTCTGGACTGTTCCCATAGGGCACAGGGTCAAGACTGATTTGCATATGGCTGGGTCCAAACTGGGGTGGCGTAGTGGGCAAAAGAACGATGGATTTAACCCAGATCTTTTGACTGGGGGAGAATGTTTGCATTGTCAGCATTCCGTCCATCATTTGTTTGCTGTAACACTTTTCGCTCTAAGTGGGATGGGTATGCCCAGACGTGGGTCCCTTGCTCACTGTGCCACTGGATTCAAGCTAGCCTGGCTGAAGAAGGGTGACATACCCTGAATTCGGTCCCAGGATGCTTTCTTCCGGTCCAGGGAGGACCTGGCCTGGCAGTTCGGTCTGGACTGTTCCCATAGGGCACAGGGTCAAGACTGATTTGCATATGGCTGGGTCCAAACTGGGGTGGCGTAGTGGGCAAAAGAAAGATGGATTTAACCCAGATCTTTTGACTGGGGGAGAATGTTTGCATTGTCAGCATTCCGTCCATCATTTGTTTGCTGTAACACTTTTCGCTCTAAGTGGGATGGGTATGCCCAGACGTGGGTCCCTTGCTCAATGTGCCACTGGATTCAAGCTAGCCTGGCTGAAGAAGGGTGACATACCCTGAAACCGGTCCCAGGATGCTTATTTCCGGTCCAGGGAGGACCTGGCCTGGCAGTTCGGTCTGTACTGTTCCCATAGGGAACAGGGTCAAGACTGATTTGCATATGGCTGGGTCCAAACTGGGGTGGTGTAGTGGGCAAAAGAACGATGGATTTAACCCAGATCTTTTGACTGGGGGAGAATGTTTGCATTGTCAGCATTCTGTCCATCAATTGTTTGCTGTAACACTTTTTGCTCTAAGTGGGATGGGTATGCCCAGACGTGGGTCCCTTGCTCACTGTGCCACTGGATTCAAGCTAGCCTGGCTGAAGAAGGGTGACATACCCTGAAACCGGCCCCAGGATGCTTGTTTCCGGTCCAGTGAGGACCTGGACTGGCAGTTCGGTGTGGACTGTTCCCATAGGGCACAGGGTCAAGACTGATTTGCATATGGCTGGGTCCAATCTGGGGTGACGTAGTGGGCAAAAGAACGATGGATTTAACCCAGATCTTTTGACTGGGGGAGAATGTTTGCATTGTCAGCATTCCTTCCATCATTTGTTTGCTATAACACTTTTCGCTCTAAGTGGGATGGGTATGCCCAGACGTGGGTCCCTTGCTGACTGTGCCATTGGATTCAAGCTAGCCTGGCTGAAGAAGGGTGACATACCCTGAAACCGGTCCCAGGATGCTTGTTTCCGGTCCAGGGAGGACCTGGCCTGGCAGTTCGGTCTGGACTGTTCCCATAGGGCCCAGGGTCAAGACTGATTTGCATATGGCTGGGTCCAAACTGGGGTGGCGTAGTGGGCAAAAGAACGATGGATTTAACCCAGATCTTTTGACTGGGGGAGAATGTTTGCATTGTCAGCATTCCGTCCATCATTTGTATGCTGTAACACTTTTCACTCTAAGTGGGATGGGTATGCCCAGACGTGGGTCCCTTGCTCACTGTGCCACTGGATTCAAGCTAGCCTGGCTGAAGAAGGGTGACATACCCTGAAACCGGTCCCAGGATGCTTGTTTCTGGTCCAGTGAGGACCTGGCCTGGCAGTTCGGTCTGGACTGTTCCCAAAGGGCACAGGGTCAAGACTGATTTGCATATGGCTGGGTCCAAACTGGGGTGGCGTAGTGGGCAAAAGAACGATGGATTTAACCCAGATCTTTTGACTGGGGGAGAATGTTTGCATTGTCAGCATTCCGTCCATCATTTGTTTGCTGTAACACTTTTCGCTCTAAGTGGGATGGGTATGCCCAGACGTGGGTCCCTTGCTCACTGTGCCACTGGATTCAAGCTAGCCTGGCTGAAGAAGGGTGACATACCCTGAAACCGGTCCCAGGATGCTTGTTTCGGGTCCAGGGAGGACCTGGCCTGGCAGTTCGGTCTGGACTGTTCACATAGGGCACAGGGTCAAGACTGATTTGCATATGGCTGGGTCCAAACTGGTGTGGTATAGTGGGCAAAAGAACAATGGATTTAACCCAGATCTTTTGACTGGGGGAGAATGTTTGCAAAGTCAGCCTTCCGTCAATCATTTGTTTGCTGTAACACTTTTCGCTCTAAGTGGGATGGGTATGCCCAGACGTGGGTCCCTTGCTCACTGTGCCACTGGATTCAAGCTAGCCTGGCTGAAGAAGGGTGACATACCCTGAAACCGGTCCCAGGATGCTTGTTTCCGGTCCAGGGAGGAGCTGGCCTGGCAGTTTGGTCTGGAATGTTCCCATAGGGCACAGGGTCAAGACTGATTTGCATATGGCTGGGTCCAAACTGGGGTGGCGTAGTGTACAAAAGAACGATGGATTTAACTGAGATCTTTTGACTGGGGAAGAATGTTTGCATTTTCAGCATTCCGTCCATCATTTGTTTGCTGTAACACTTTTCGCTCTAAGTGGGATGGGTATGCCCAGACGTGGGTCCCTTGCTCACTGTGCCACTGGATTCAAGCTAGCCTGGCTGAAGAAGGGTGACATACCCTGAAACCGGTCCCAGGATGCTTGTTTCCGGTCCAGGGAGGACCTGGCCTGGCAGTTCGGTCTGGACTGTTCCCATAGGGCACAGGGTCAAGACTGATTTGCATATGGCTGGGTCCAAACTGGGGTGGCGTAGTGGGCAAAAGAACGATGGATTTAACCCAGATCTTTTGACTGGGGGAGAATGTTTGCATTGTCAGCATTCCGTCCATCATTTGTTTGCTGTAACACTTTTCGCTCTAAGTGGGATGGGTATGCCCAGACGTGGGTCCCTTGCTCACTGTGCCACTGGATTCAAGCTAGCCTGGCTGAAGAAGGGTGACATACCATGAAACCGGTACCAGGATGCTTGTTTCCAGTCCAGGGAGCACCTGGCCTGGCAGTTCGGTCTGGACTGTTCCCATAGGGCACAGGATCAAGACTGATTTGCATATGGCTGTGTCCAAACTGGGGTGCCATAGTGGGCAAAAGAACGATGGATTTAACCCAGATCTTTTGACTGGGGGAGAATGTTTGCATTGTCAGCATTCCGTCCATCATTTGTTTGCTGTAACACTTTTCGCTTTAAGTGGGATGGGTATGCCCAGACGTGGGTCCCTTGCTCACTGTGCCACTGGATTCAAGCTAGCCTGGCTGAAGAAGGGTGACATACCCTGAAACCGGTCCCAGGATGCTTGTTTCCGGTCCAGGGAGGACCTGGCCTGACAGTTCGGTCTGGACTGTTCCCATAGGGCACAGGGTCAAGACTGATTTGCATTTGGCTGGGTCTAAACTGGGGTGGCGTAGTGGGCAAAAGAACGATGGATTTAACCCAGATCTTTTGACTGGGGGAGAATGTTTGCATTGTCAGCATTCCGTCCATCATTTGTTTGCTGTAACACTTTTCGCTCTAAGTGGGATGGGTATGCCCAGACGTGGGTCCCTTGCTCACTGTGCCACTGGATTCAAGCAAGCCTTTCTGAAGAAGGGTGACATACCCTGAAACCGGTCCCAGGATGCTTGTTTCCGGTCCAGGGAGGACCTGGCCTGGCAGTTCGGTCTGGACTGTTCCCATAGGGCACAGGGTCAAGACTGATTTGCATATGGCTGGGTCCAAACTGCGGTGGCGTAGTGGGCAAAATTAACCCAGATCTTTTGACTGGGGGAGAATGTTTGCATTGTCAGCATTCCGTCCATCATTTGTTTGCTGTAACACTTTTCGCTCTAAGTGGGATGGGTATGCCCAGACGTGGGTCCCTTGCTCACTGTGCCACTGGATTCAAGCTAGCCTGGCTGAAGAACGGTGACATACCCTGAAACCGGCCCCAGGATGCTTGTTTCCGGTCCAGGGAGGACCTGGCCTGGCAGTTCGGTCTGGACTGTTCCCATAGGGCACAGGGTCAAGACTGATTTGCATATGGCTGGGTCCAAACTGGGGTGGCATAGTGGGCAAAAGAACGATGGATTTAACCCAGATCTTTTGACTGGGGGAGAATGTTTGCATTGTCAGCATTCCGTCCATCATTTGTTTGCTGTAACACTTTTCGCTCTAAGTGGGATGGGTATGCCCAGATGTGGGTCCCTTGCTCACTGTGCCACTGGATTCAAGCTAGCCTGGCTGAAGAAGGGTGACATGCCCTGAAACCGGTCCCAGGATGCTTGTTTTCGGTCCAGGGAGGACCTGCCCTGGCAGTTCGGTCTGGACCGTTCCCATAGGGCACAGGGTCAAGACTGATTTGCATATGGCTGGGTCCAAACTGGGGTGGCGTAGTGGGCAAAAGAACAATGGATTTAACCCAGATCTTTTGACTGGGGAGAATGTTTGCATTGTCAGCATTCCGTCCATCATTTGTTTGCTGTAACACTTTTCGCTCTAAGTGGGATGGGTATGCCCAGACGTGGGTCCCTTGCTCACTGTGCCACTGGATTCAAGCTAGCCTGGCTGAAGAAGGGTGACATACCCTGAAACCGGTCCCAGGATGCTTGTTTCCGGTCCAGGGAGGACCTGGCCTGGCAGTTCGGTCTGGACTGTTCCCATAGGGCACAGGGTCAAGACTGATTTGCATATGGCTGGGTCCAAACTGGGGTGGCGTAGTGGGCAAAAGAACGATGGATTTAACCCAGATCTTTTGACTGGGGGAAAATGTTTGCATTGTCAGCATTCCGTCCATCATTTGTTTGATGTATCACTTTTCGCTCTAAGTGGGATGGGTATGCCCAGACGTGGGTCCCTTGCTCACTGTGCCACTGGATTCATGCTAGCCTGGCAGAAGAAGGGTGACATACCCTGAAACCAGTCCCAGGTTGCTTGTTTCCGGTCCAGGGAGGACCTGGCCTGGCAGTTCGGTCTGGACTGTTCCCATAGGGCACAGGGTCAAGACTGATTTGCATATGGCTGGGTCCAAACTGTGGTGGCGTAGTGGGCAAAAGAACGATGGATTTAACCCAGATCTTTTGACTGGGGGAGAATGTTTGCATTGTCAGCATTCCGTCCATCAATTGTTTGCTGTAACACTTTTCGCTCTAAGTGGGATGGGTATGCCCAGACGTGGGTCCCTTGCTCACTGTGCCACTGGATTCAAGCTAGCCTGGCTGAAGAAGGGTGACATACCCTGAAACCAGCCCCAGGATGCTTGTTTCCGGTCCAGGGAGTACCTGGCCTGGCAGTTCGGTCTGGACTGTTCCCATAGTGCACAGGGTCAAGACTGATTTGCATATGGCTGGTTCCAAACTGGGGTGGCGTAGTGGGCAAAAGAACGATGGATTTAACCCAGATCTTTTGACTGGGGGAGAATGTTTGCATTGTCAGCATTCTGTCCATCATTTGTTTGCTGTAACACTTTTCGCTCTAAGTGGGATGGGTATGCCCAGACGTGGGTCCCTTGCTCACTGTGCCACTGGATTCAAGCTAGCCTGGCTGAAGAAGGGTGACATACCCTGAAACCGGTCCCAGGATGCTTGTTTCTGGTCCAGGGAGGACCTGGCCAGGCAGTTCGGTCTGTACTGTTCCCATAGGGCACAGGATCAAGACTGATTTGCATATTGCTGGGTCCAAACTGGGGTGCCGTAGTGGGCAAAAGAACGATGGATTTAACCCAGATCTTTTGACTGGGGGAGAATGTTTGCATTGTCAGCATTCTGTCCATCATTTGTTTGCTGTAACACTTTTCGCTCTAAGTGGGATGGGTATGCCCAGACGTGGGTCCCTTGCTCACAGTGCCACTGGATTCAAGCTAGCCTGGCTGAAGAAGGGTGACATACCCTGAAACCGGTTCCAGGATGCTTGTTTCTGGTCCAGGGAGGGCCTGGCAGTTCGGTCTGGACTGTTCCCTTAGGGCACAGGATCAAGACAGATTTGCATATTGCTGGGTCCAAACTGGGGTGCCGTAGTGGGCAAAAGAACGATGGATTTAACCCAGATCTTTTGACTGGGGGAGAATGTTTGCATTGTCAGCATTCCGTCCATCATTTGTTTGCTGTAACACTTTTCGCTTTAAGTGGGGTGGGTATGCCCAGACGTGGGTCCCTTGCTCACTGTGCCACTGGATTCAAGCTAGCCTGGCTGAAGAAGGGTGACATAACCTGAAACCGGTCCCAGGATGCTTGTTTCCGGTCCAGGGAGGACCTGGCCTGGCAGTTCGGTCTGGACTGTTCCCATAGGGCACAGGGTCAAGACTGATTTGCATATGGCTGGGTCCAAACTGGGCTGGTGTAGTGAGCAAAAGAACGATGGATTTAACCCAGATCTTTTGACTGGGGGAGAATGTTTGCACTGTCAGCATTCCGTCCATCATTTGTTTGCTGTAACACTTTTCGCTCTAAGTGGGATGGGTATGCCCAGACGTGGGTCCCTTGCTCACTGTGCCACTGGATTCAAGCTAGCCTGGCTGAAGAAGGGTGACAAACCCTGAAACCGGTCCCAGGATGCTTGTTTCTGGTCCAGGGAGGACCTGGCCTGGCAGTTCGGTCTGGACTGTTCCCATAGGGCACAGGGTCAAGACTGATTTGCATATGGCTGGGTCCAAACTGGGGTGGCGTAGTGGGTAAAAGAACGATGGATTTAACCCAGATCTTTTGACTGGGGGAGAATGTTTGCATTGTCAGCATTCCGTCCATCATTTGTTTGCTGTAACACATTTCGTTCTAAGTGGGATGGGTATGCCCAGACGTGGGTCCATTGCTCACTGTGCCACTGGATTCAAGCTAGCCTGGCTGAGGAAGGGTGACATACCCTGAAACCGGTCCCAGGATGCATGTTTCCGGTCCAGGGAGGACCTGGCCTGGCAGTTCGGTCTGGACTGTTCCCATAGGGCACAGGGTCAAGACTGATTTGCATATGGCTGGGTCCAAACTGGGGTGGCGTAGTGGGCAAAAGAACGATGGATTTAACCCAGATCTTTTGACTGGGGGAGAATGTTTGCATTGTCAGCATTCCGTCCATCATTTGTATGCTGTAACACTTTTCACTCTAAGTGGGATGGGTATGCCCAGACGTGGGTCCCTTGCTCACTGTGCCACTGGATTCAAGCTAGCCTGGCTGAAGAAGGGTGACATACCCTGAAACCAGTCCCAGGATGCTTGTTTCTGGTCCAGGGAGGACCTGGCCTGGCAGTTCGGTCTGGACTGTTCCCATAGGGCACAGGGTCAAGACTGATTTGCATATGGCTGGGTCCAAACTGGGGTGCCGTAGTGGGCAAAAGAACGATGGATTTAACCCAGATCTTTTGACTGGGGGAGAATGTTTGCATTGTCAGCATTCCGTCCAACATTTGTTTGCTGTAACACTTTTCGCTTTAAGTGGGATGGGTATGCCCAGACGTGGGTCCCTTGCTCACTGTGCCACTGGATTCAAGCTAGCCTGGCTGAAGAAGGGTGACATACCCTGAAACCGGTCCCAGGATGCTTGTTTCGGGTCCAGGGAGGACCTGGCCTGGCAGTTCGGTCTGGACTGTTCCCATAGGGCACAGGGTCTAGACTGATTTGCATATGGCTGTGTCCAAAGTGGCGTGGCGTAGTGGGCAAAAGAACGATGGATTTAACCCAGATCTTTTGACTGGGGGAGATTGTTTGCATTGTCAGCATTCCGTCCATCATTTGTTTGCTGTAACACTTTTCGCTCTAAGTGGGATGGGTATGCCCAGACGTGGGTCCCTTGCTCACTGTGCCACTGGATTCAAGCTAGCCTGGCTGAAGAAGGGTGACATACCCTGAAACCGGTCCCAGGATGCTTGTTTCGGGTCCAGGGAGGATCTGGCCTGGCAGTTCGGTCTGTACTGTTCACATAGGGCACAGTGTCAAGACTGATTTGCATATGGCTGGGTCCAAACTGGTGTGGCGTAGTGGGCAAAAGAACAATGGATTTAACCCAGATCTTTTGACTGGGGGAGAATGTTTGCATTGTCAGCCTTCCGTCCATCATTTGTTTGCTGTAACACTTTTCGCTCTAAGTGGGATGGGTATGCCCAGACGTGGGTCCCTTGCTCACTGTGCCACTGGATTCAAGGTAGCCTGGCTGAAGAAGGGTGACATACCCTGAAACCGGTCCCAGGATGCTTGTTTCCGGTCCAGGGAGGACCTGGCCTGGCAGTTCGGTCTGGACTGTTCCCATAGGGCACAGGGTCAAGACTGATTTGCATATGGCTGGGTCCAAACTGGGGTGGCGTAGTGGGCAAAAGAACGAGGGATTTAGCCCAGATCTTTTGACTGGGGGAGAATGTTTGCATTGTCAGCATTCCGTCCATCTTTTGTATGCTGTAACACTTTTCACTCTAAGTGGGATGGGTATGCCCAGACGTGGGTCCCTTGCTCACTATGCCACTGGATTCAAGCTAGCCTGGCTGAAGAAGGGTGACATACCCTGAAACCGGTCCCAGGATGCTTGTTTCCGGTCCAGGGAGGACCTGGCCTGGCAGTTCGGTCTGGACTGTTCCCATAGGGCACAGGGTCAAGACTGATTTGCATATGGCTGGGTCCAAACTGGGGTGCCGTAGTGGGCAAAAGAACGATGGATTTAACCCAGATCTTTTGACTGGGGGAGAATGTTTGCATTGTCAGCATTCCGTCCATCATTTGTTTGCTGTAACACTTTTCGCTCTAAGTGGGATGGGTATGCCCAGACGTAGGTCCCTTGCTCACTGTGCCACTGGATTCAAGCTAGCCTGGCTGAAGAAGGGTGACATACCCTGAAACCGGTCCCAGGATGCTTGTTTCCGGTCCAGGGAGGACCTGGCCTGGCAGTTCGGTCTGGACTGTTCCCATAGGGCAAAGGGTCAAGACTGATTTGCATATGGCTGTGTCCAAACTGGGGTGGCGTAGTGGGCAAAAGAACGATGGATTTAACCCAGATCTTTTGACTGGGGGAGAATGTTTGCATTGTCAGCATTCCGTCCATCATTTGTTTGCTGTAACACTTTTCGCTCTAAGTGGGATGGGTATGCCCAGACGTGGGTCCCTTGCTCACTGTGCCACTGGATTCAAGCTAGCCTGGCTGAAGAAGGGTGACATACCCTGAAACCGGTCCCAGGATGCTTGTTTCCGTTCCAGGGAGGACCTGGCCTGGCATTTCGGTCTGGACTGTTCCCATAGGGCACAGGTTCAAGACTGATTTGCATATGGCTGGGTCCAAACTGGGGTGGCGTAGTGGGCAAAAGAACGATGGATTTAACCCAGATCTTTTGACTGGGGAGAATGTTTGCATTGTTAGCATTCCGTCCATCATTTGTGTGCTGTAACACTTTTCGCTCTAAGTGGGATGGGTATGCCCAGACGTGGGTCCCTTGCTCACTCTGCCACTGGATTCAAGCTAGCCTGGCTGAAGAAGGGTGACATACCCTGAAACCGGTCCCAGGATGCTTGTTTACGGTCCAGGGAGGACCTGGCCTGGCAGTTCGGTCTGGACTGTTCCCATAGGGCACAGGGTCAAGACTGATTTGCATATGGCTGGGTCCAAACTGGGGTGGCGTAGTGGGCAAAAGAACGATGGATTTAACCCAGATCTTTTAACTGGGGGAGCATGTTTGCATTTGTCAGCATTCCGTCCATCATTTGTTTGCTGTAACACTTTTCGCTCTAAGTGGGATGGGTATGCCCAGACGTGGGTCCCATGCTCACTGTGCCACTGGATTCAAGCTAGCCTGGCTGAAGAAGGGTGACATACCCTGAAACCGGTCCCAGGATGCTTGTTTCCGTTCCAGGGAGGACCTGGCCTGGCAGATCGGTCTGGACTGTTCCCATAGGGCACAGGGTCAAGACTGATTTGCATATGGCTGGGTCCAAACTGGGGTGGCGTAGTGGGCAAAAGAACGATGGATTTAACCCAGATCTTTTGACTGGGGGAGAATGTTTGCATTGTCAGCATTCCGTCCATCATTTGTTTGCTGTAACACTTTTCGCTCTAAGTGGGATGGTTATGCCCAGACGTGGGTCCCTTGCTCACTGTGCCACTGGATTCAAGCTAGCCTGGCTGAAGAAGGGTGACATACCCTGAAACCGGTCCCAGGATGCTTGTTTCCGGTCCAGGGAGGACCTGGCCTGGCAGTTCGGTCTGGACTGTTCCCATAGGGCACAGGGTCAAGACTGATTTGCATATGGCTGGGTCCAAACTGGGGTGGCGTAGTGGGCAAAAGAACGATGGATTTAACCCAGATCTTTTGACTGGGGAGAATGTTTGCATTGTCAGCATTCCGTCCATCATTTGTTTGCTGTAACACTTTTCGCTCTAAGTGGGATGGGTATGCCCAGACGTGGGTCCCTTGCTGACTGTGCCATTGGACTCAAGCTAGCCTGGCTGAAGAAGGGGGACATACCCTGAAACCGGTCCCAGGATGCTTGTTTCTGGTCCAGGGAGGACCTGGCCTGGCAGTTCGGTCTGGACTGTTCCCATAGGGCCCAGGGTCAAGACTGATTTGCATATGGCTGGGTCCAAACTGGGGTGGCGTAGTGGGCAAAAGAACGATGGATTTAACCCAGATCTTTTGACTGGGGGAGAATGTTTGCATTGTCAGCATTCCGTCCATCATTTGTATGCTGTAACACTTTTCACTCTAAGTGGGATGGGTATGCCCAGACGTGGGTCCCTTGCTCACTGTGCCACTGGATTCAAGCTAGCCTGGCTGAAGAAGGGTGACATACCCTGACACCGGTCCCAGGATGCTTGTTTCTGGTCCAGGGAGGACCTGGCCTGGCAGTTCGGTCTGGACTGTTCCCAAAGGGCACAGGGTCAAGACTGATTTGCATATGGCTGGGTCCAAACTGGGGTGCCGTAGTGGGCAAAAGAACGATGGATTTAACCCAGATCTTTTGACTGGGGGAGAATGTTTGCATTGTCAGCATTCCGTCCATCATTTGTTTGCTGTAACACTTTTCGCTTTAAGTGGGATGGGTATGCCCAGACGTGGGTCCCTTGCTCACTGTGCCACTGGATTCAAGCTAGCCTGGCTGAAGAAGGGTGACATACCCTGAAACCGGTCCCAGGATGCTTGTTTCGGGTCCAGGGAGGACCTGGCCTGGCAGTTCGGTCTGGACTGTTCCCATAGGGCACAGGGTCTAGACTGATTTGCATATGGCTGTGTCCAAAGTGGCGTGGCGTAGTGGGCAAAAGAACGATGGATTTAACCCAGATCTTTTGAATGGGGGAGATTGTTTGCATTGTCAGCATTCCGTCCATCATTTGTTTGCTGTAACACTTTTCGCTCTAAGTGGGATGGGTATGCCCAGACGTGGGTCCCTTGCTCACTGTGCCACTGGATTCAAGCTAGCCTGGCTGAAGAAGGGTGACATACCCTGAAACCGGTCCCAGGATGCTTGTTTCGGGTCCAGGGAGGATCTGGCCTGGCAGTTCGGTCTGGACTGTTCACATAGGGCACAGTGTCAAGACTGATTTGCATATGGCTGGGTCCAAACTGGTGTGGCGTAGTGGGCAAAAGAACAATGGATTTAACCCAGATCTTTTGACTGGGGAGAATGTTTGCATTGTCAGCCTTCCGTCCATCATTTGTTTGCTGTAACACTTTTCGCTCTAAGTGGGATGGGTATGCCCAGACGTGGGTCCCTTGCTCACTGTGCCACTGGATTCAAGGTAGCCTGGCTGAAGAAGGGTGACATACCCTGAAACCGGTCCCAGGATGCTTGTTTCCGGTCCAGGGAGGACCTGGCCTGGCAGTTCGGTCTGGACTGTTCCCATAGGGCACAGGGTCAAGACTGATTTGCATATGGCTGGGTCCAAACTGGGGTGGCGTAGTGGGCAAAAGAACAATGGATTTAGCCCAGATCTTTTGACTGGGGGAGAATGTTTGCATTGTCAGCATTCCGTCCATCTTTTGTATGCTGTAACACTTTTCACTCTAAGTGGGATGGGTATGCCCAGACGTGGGTCCCTTGCTCACTATGCCACTGGATTCAAGCTAGCCTGGCTGAAGAAGGGTGACATACCCTGAAACCGGTCCCAGGATGCTTGTTTCCGGTCCAGGGAGGACCTGGCCTGGCAGTTCGGTCTGGACTGTTCCCATAGGGCACAGGGTCAAGACTGATTTGCATATGGCTGGGTCCAAACTGGGGTGCCGTAGTGGGCAAAAGAACGATGGATTTAACCCAGATCTTTTGACTGGGGAGAATGTTTGCATTGTCAGCATTCCGTCCATCATTTGTTTGCTGTAACACTTTTCGCTCTAAGTGGGATGGGTATGCCCAGACGTGGGTCCCATGCTCACTGTGCCACTGGATTCAAGCTAGCCTGGCTGAAGAAGGGTGACATACCCTGAAACCGGTCCCAGGATGCTTGTTTCCGTTCCAGGGAGGACCTGGCCTGGCAGATCGGTCTGGACTGTTCCCATAGGGCACAGGGTCAAGACTGATTTGCATATGGCTGGGTCCAAACTGGGGTGGCGTAGTGGGCAAAAGAACGATGGATTTACCCCAGATCTTTTGACTGGGGGAGAATGTTTGCATTGTCAGCATTCCGTCCATCATTTGTTTGCTGTAACACTTTTCGCTCTAAGTGGGATGGGTATGCCCAGACGTGGGTCCCTTGCTCACTGTGCCACTGGATTCAAGCTAGCCTGGCTGAAGAAGGGTGACATACCCTGAAACCGGTCCCAGGATGCTTGTTTCCGGTCCAGGGAGGACCTGGCCTGGCAGTTCGGTCTGGACTGTTCCCATAGGGCACAGGGTCAAGACTGATTTGCATATGGCTGGGTCCAAACTGGGGTGGCGTAGTGGGCAAAAGAACGATGGATTTAACCCAGATCTTTTGACTGGGGGAGAATGTTTGCATTGTCAGCATTCCGTCCATCATTTGTTTGCTGTAACACTTTAGGTTCAGGGTCTGCCACTAATCCTAGAGCTCTATGATATCTAATCATATGGCTTCAGTAAAAGGGAGGGGGGTTTAGAATAGACTGTTATAGCACGACAGGGCTTTTTATGATATACTGTTTATTGACCATGCTAACAGTATTTCTAGTGCACATTTATTTTCTAATTGTGTCATGAATACTGCATTTTTGGACACAATATTTTGAACTTCCTTCGTGTATCTTTTTTATTTTATTGTGGACGAGTACGAGTGAGAGAGCGAAAGGGTGTGTCCTGTCACCGAGATCCCTAAAAGGATTAAAAGAGTTGTGTTCTGTGGTGCCTATTCACATGTTTCTCTGGTACGTTTAGGAGGGCAAGTGAGGCACTATAGTTAGTCGGACTTGGCCTCATAGGTACTGAGGTGGTATGGTGACTCAGTCCCTACACGCCGGTGTTCTATGATCCCAAGCACAGTCCTGTTCCTGAGCTGAATTCCTGCTACATCCTCTGACCTGTCCGAATCTGTCTAGACATAGCTTGTTTTCAAGATGAGTAATCTTTATTCTGCCATGCAATAAACACAATATAAGCATCCTACCTATTTCCAAGTTCTTGTATTCAGAATTACAAACCTTATACAATTGAGTTTGAATCATATTTATTCTTATGGTTACTTTTATTGATCGTTTGCATCAAGTTTGAATATAACATCGATAAATCAAAAGATCCCATTGAGAGGAGAGTAGCAAGTAAGCTCCCTTATGACCTGAATTGACATGTATTTACAAAAAAAAATGTAACAATTTTTAATGATTTCTGTCTGCCTTTGGCTGATCTTACTTATCTAGCCGGTTGAGAAGTACTGCACTGTATTTTTAAATGCAAATCAAATTGGATTAGGCTGGATTTTGTGATAGCTCAATACAATTGCTACCAATGTCAATATACACGTCTCATAATTGAAACCTTATCTGTATATTCATCCAATCCAAGTATGACATTTCCTTAAAGTTAATTGACATTTCACCTTCTTAGGTACAATTCACTCAGTTTATAAATCTGTGACTACAGTTTTATAACCTCACAGGAATGCAGATTCATGTTTTTGTGTATTTCACAAAACATTTAGGCATGTAAACCTGTTCTACCCTCAGTTTCCCCAACTGTATTTGGAAAAGTTGTGAATTTCTTTTTATGTTTGGTTAGCACAAACACATTTTCTGTGCGAACTGACAAAGCGTCTCAGCACTTCACACTCAGGTCTTAACTAGATGTCTCTGTGGCTTCACCTAGGGCTCACACATACAACCATTTCATTTTGTAACTCGAAAATTGTGATTTTTAGTGATTCACAATTTGTGAGTCGCAACATGAAATGTGCTAATGTGTCTCAGTGATTTTCAATGGGGTCGCAAATGGCTTACCTCTTTAATATTCATGAGGTAGGTTGCAATTTGCAACCCATTGGGAATGGCCTGCAATCACAGGAATGGTGGCCTGCTGGGGTTAGCAGACCACAATGTCTGTGATTGCTTTTTAAATAAAGCATTTTTTTAAAAATGCATTCCCGTTCTCTTTATAGGAAAACAGGATACAATTAAAGATAAAAATGAAAAGTTTCCTTTTCATTTTTTAAGAGTAGGCAGTGATCCGTGGGACCACTGCTTGCTCTTAAAAAACATTTTTGATAACATTCACAAAGGGGAAGGGGTCCCTTCCCCTTTGCGACTGGCTTACCACCTACTTGAAGTAGGCAGTAAACTGCAAATGCTTTGCAACCGCATTCTGGTCACAAAACAATTATACATCCTCTGTGACTCACTGTTAGAAAGGGACACCCCTTGGCACGCCCTTCCTAATAGTGACTTGCAAACCCTATGTAGCGAGTCAGTAAAAGGTTACCGACTCACAAAATATGATTGGTACAAGGCAAAAGCCTTTTTAGAGCTCGCAAATGGGCCAAATGTGTCCTTAAGAGGGGTGTTCCATGACTTGCAAAGTGTATAGGCTTGGAAGAGCAGTGAAGGAACTGGGCAGTTTGACATTTGACAAAAAATGTCAAACCTGGGGATGTATCATGAATAGCACAGTGCAAAGCTGAGTATATTTGTTTGCATTTGTGGTGCCTTAAATTCATACACATGGGGGCATGGCCACGGGGGCAATGGAGTGAGACATGTATTTGGTGTGCTCCGTCTCCCCGGGGTCCACTGTACAGCAAACAAAGCACACCGGAGCAGTGCTGGTGGTCTGGAGTGCTTGTGTCAGCACATGGAGTCTGTGTGGGCTTACCTGTGTGCCGATGGTGCCCCGGATGACAGGACCCCCGGCGGTTGGCAACGGCGAGAGGGGGCGGTGAACTCTGACCGCCATTTTGCGGCTGCTGCACGGAGATCGTGGTCGGGCTCGGGGGAGCGTCGGCAGCCTTCCGCGACCTCGGAAGCCCTCAGGACCCTGCCAAGACTGCCTGGAGGATGAGCCGCATCTCCGCCTGAGCAGCTATCTTGAGCCGGGGAAACGCTGCAGAGGGGATTGGTGTCTGCCATTTTAGAACAGGTACGGGCTGCACGCCAGTCCCCTCCCCCACCGTTCCGACGCAAGCGGCTTAATTAAATGGTGCCCCTGGGGTAAGCTGTGTCTTTCTCCCTGGAGGAGACCACCTGGGGCATTGGGTCCTGCTCCTGGGAGCTGCAGGGGCACGTCAGACTGCAACAAGCCTTATATAGAGCAGCTACCACTGTGGGAGCTCCGTGGGCCGCCATTTTAGGGCAGGAACTCAAGGACCGTGTCTGTGCTCTGGGAACCGGCGGCTGCTTGCAGGAGCATCGGGATTCCTCCTGCATTTGCTGCGACCTGCATAATTACTGCCTGGACGCCCGCTTGAGCCTATATCCTTGGCCCTAGATCTACTCTGGAGAGTTCGGCGATCACCCCTGCTCAAGCATCAGTGGTGAGCACACCCCCTCCCCTGTTGCACAGACACTGCAATTAGTTTGGTTGGTGCACCAGGGGTGAGCTCGCACCTGCTCCCCTAGGGGCCCCCCAGCGGATGAGAGTGCTGAAAGGTGAGGCGGTCATTATTGCGAGAGCTGGGACAAGCGGAACTGCGTGGAGGCCCCTTGAGTAAGCCTGGAATAGGTCCTGAGACACCCGCTGACGTCGGGACACAGCTTGCATCGTTCATCACTGCAGCATAGTAGACCCACGCACCGCATGTTATGCTGGGCTCGATCTGGGCTATATTGCAGGTCCCCTCTCCCTTGACACACAAAAGTTGCCCAGATGGGGTGGTCTTGGAGGCAGACTTGTCCTCTCCTAATAAGCAGGGGTGGGGTCCCTGTGCTATGCGGCTGCAGGGAGGACCGGCCACTGGACCACGCACTGGGAGCATGATGGCTTCGAGTGCACTGATGGCGGCCTGGGACACGTGAGAGTGCTACATAGAGAGCACTGTAACCATGGCCTGCTGACAGCATGTTGAGTGGACAAACTTCAGCGCAGTGGCGATCTTGCACGTGGGACCCCACGCACTAGTGGCTCCAGATTCTTGGTATACCACGTACCAAGGCAAACAAAGAAACCCCAGTAACATCCTTGTGGCATAAAGTTCCCCAGCTGGCAGTGACCATGCAGTCCTCAGCTCCAACCCCGGCCCGACGGGTGGGGAGCCATCGGCACCAGTCACCCAAGCATACTTGGAACGGTTCCTGCAGGAGATACGCACTGATATCTCCTCCCTCAAAGAGAAATTCAAGTCGGGGCTCTGTGACATCCGGAGAAAGGTAACTGAGATTGGGGACCGGGTGGACGACCTAGAGTGGACTGTTGATGCCAGATCAGAGGACCATGAAATGCTATTGCGGCACATCAGTGTGTTAGAAGATCAACACATTGAGCTGCAGACCAAGCAGGAAGACCTTGAAAACAGGAGCAGCTGCAACAATATTCACATTCGGGTGGTCCCGACTGGCGCGGAGGGCGCAGAGATAGTGGCGTTCACTGCAGACGGTCCGAGGAGATGAGGATGCCTCCCTGCCAGCCCTGGATCGGGCTCACAGAGTCTCCGTGGGCATGGCTCACTAAGGTAGTGGGCCGGATATCCTCACTAGGGTACATTTTTTTACCGAAAAGGAAGCAATCCTGCAGGCGGCCCACAACAAGACAGAGATCAAGTATCAGGGACATGCGATCCAGCTCTACCAGGACCTCTCCACTGTCAATCTACATAAGCGGCAGACTTCAAACCAGTTACGGACAAGCTGCGAGCGCAGGGCATCCGCTACCAGTGGGGCCACCCCTTCGCGCTCCTGTTTCAGTGGGAGGGCAGGTGCCGTTCGCTCCACACGCTGGTGGAGGCCAAAGCACTGCTGGGTCTGCCTGAGGAACCCCCGGCAGACGACAGCTCTTCCCACCTGGGCGCCTCGGGCCGTGATCTTAAGCCCAGATGGGCCACAGTTCCTCCACGCCGCTCCAACAGACAACATGCAGGACTATCGTCCCAGGAAGCAAAAAAAGATGTGATGGACCACCGCGCAACCTCAGTGGGGGCCCCTCCCCTGCCCACTCAACTGCTGACTCTGTCTGAAGATGGGACACCATGGAGGTTACTGCTTGCAACATACTCGGAACCTGTTGTGACCGACCGGAAGAACCAAATGCAGGTAACAGCCCGGATGGACAACAATACTCCAGAGCCACACCAATAAACAGCAAGCAGAACTTTCATCCCAAGCGGTAAAAAAAGATGTCATTGACCACCTTCGCTCGCTTAGCAGGGGCCCCTCCCCTACCCACTCCACTGCTGAATCTCCCTGAGGGTGACCCATCCCGATCTACGCCATATCCGATACACGAAGTCCTGGTCCTGACTGAGTAGCAATGCCAAATTAGCATTAACGGCGGTGACAAGATCTTCGCCCAGAAAATATAGAGGTGACTGGCGGGCCCCGGGGACATGCTAGCCTGCCTGGAATGTACTTTGACACTCCAACTACACCCCTGATGACCCGCCTCCCCGAACCTTCTCCTGAAGAGGACGACCCCTCCAGCGGGATCAGAGCACATTGGTGCCGGTCTCCACAGTCCGAGAAGGTCTTGCTGGGCCCTGTTGGCCCGCTGTTGGTTTTTATGTTAACTTGGTTGTTTCTGTCGATTCCACATGGCGGCACCCATAGCAATGACAATGGTGCCACAGTGGCAGTGGGTGGGGGAGAGGGGATATGGGCGGGCTGGTGCCCGATTTCACATACGCTGACATTTTACATGGGTGGGGGCCTGGGGGGGCGGGGTGTAGTGTAGCTCCTATTTCCCTAATAGGCTCAGTGCATTGGAATAATATACCCTATAGGTTTGACATAGGACTAAGGTCGGTATGTCCCTATCGAGTATATTAAACTCAATTACTTGTGCCAGCTAGCTCAGAGGCCACTAGAAACTCCTTGATAAACAAGAAGGGAGTAGTTTCTGGCAGCCGCAAAACATGACAACTTTGTTTCCCTTTTAGAATCAGAACGTGTCCCAGAGTCGTGGAAACAATAGATAACTATTTCACTCAGCTCAATCGTGCATCCTTAGTTTTCCTCAAAGTTACACAGAAAGAATAGACGGGCATTTCAATAAAAGGTTTATTGAACAGTCTTGTTTCTCGTGTAAGTAAAATGTGCTGTTACGATCACAAGACAGTATGCAAGATAAATAATGTACAGCGTAAGCAGTAGAAATAAATAATACTGCGCTAGCATGATCTTTAGTAGATATTCATTTACATAAATAACATAGACTAAGAATGCGAGTACTCATACGATGCGTCTCTAAGCTAGTTCTACCCCAATGTACCTAACCTAACCTAGGTGTAGGGAGAGGTATGAAGTAGGTGGAGTATTCCTTACTACGGTATACTAAGAGTATGTTAAGTCTAGTATGCCTAGTATGCCTAGTATGCCTAGTATGCCAAGAGTCCCTCTAGGTTTCTAGTCAGCTCCATACCTTAAGAATGAGAGAGGTGGGAATCTCTTGCCAGACTCGAACTCCAACACCCCGCGAGGGAAGTCAGATCACTGGAAGCTGGACTCTCTGCGTGCAGGGATGACAGCGTCTTCTCAGTGCGTCAGGCCAGGAAACGGGCTCCTCTGAAGTCGAGGTCTCCTCTGATTTACAAGGGCTAGGGAAGGTATATTTATACCTGAGAGGTACCTCAGAATGTTAGCATTGACGTGAATCGGACAGCGGAAGACGTCATGAATGAACCCCTAAGGTATAACGGTTCATGCATAATAGATGAGTCCTTGAAGAAATCAATAGTCCTGTGCTAGGGAAACTCCCGCAGCCTAAGGGTCTGTTCTTCAAGAACTCGTTGTGACGTTAGGGTGGACGGATGTCAGAGACCATGCCTGTATTTGGAGTGCACGGTTTAATGCCTAAATAAGGACTGGGATTTTATGCCTATATAAGGGCAGGACGAATTGTGTCTATATAAGGACATGATACAGGAAAGCCCGTGTATGGACACCCTAAGAGGAGTACAACACCCACTCCACTTTCGTGTGTACGATAATAATAAAATGCTAAACATCTGGGGGCAGATTTACAAGCCCCTTGCGCCACTTTTGCGCCGCCGTTGCGTCACTTTTGTGACGCAGCGGCGACGTAAACCATGCGCCACGTTGCGCATTATTTACAACGTGACGCATCTAGGGAGATGCGTCACGTTGTAAAGCCCTGCGCCACATGAAACCTGCGTCAGGTTTCATGTGGGCGTTCCCTCCGCAGGGTGGGCGTTCCGTCGAAGGAATGCCTCGTAAAGTGACGCAGTGAAATCTACAAGATTTCACTGAGTCACTTTTCCGACGCCGCTGCGATGAATCCTTACGCCTGCTTCAAGCAGGCGTAAGGAGTGGCGCACCACGTTAGGTATGGGCGGCCCACGAGCATTGCTGGAGTTGCGTCGCGCTTGCGACACGACTCCAGCAATGCGCCGCCCCTGCGCCACAGGATGCGACACGCATCGGCCTTTCCTTGCGCCACGGTGCGCCGCATTGTAAATGCGGCGCTTCCGTGGTGGCGCAAGGAGAGAATTGCGTGTCGCAACTATTCTGGCGCATCCCTGCTGATTTGCAGGGATGCGCCAGAAGTTGTAAATCTGCCCCTTAATATGCTAAACATAAAATGGAGTACCGCATAGTGCTAAAAATATTTCTTAAAAGCATAAAAAGCATTTAAAAACCTATTAAAATGCAAAAGGTACTGTACATTTAAAGCATTGCTTTTCTCAGTTCAGGCATATATTTGGAAATAAAATGCAATTTGAATGAAATAAGCAGTAATATTTACATGTGACAAAAAAATGATCGATAAGTTTGTTCAAAATCAAAGTCATTTCATGCCATGAAAACTAATGAACTTGTTAGACAAATAAGATGACAAAGTGACTGGAGAAGTACCGCGAAGTCCGTACTATAAGGCTAGTTCTACTTTAAGCAGATTGATGTGCCATTTAATTTGAAAAAACGGAAAAAAGTTCAATTTGGAAAGAGTTCCAAGTTTTGAAATATGAAGGCCAAATTGTTACTGCATCTCTGGAACACTGTGGGCTGAATCAGAGTCAGTGTACGGTTCTGGTGTAAACATGAGATCATCTATTTCTGTAGACAAAATATCGTCCACTGAAGTTGGTGACAGTCGGAACACCTCGTGTAGTAGATTAATTGCACAGAGATGTGAAGCATCGCTTTCAGCATAGGATGCCGCAGCCATGTTCGCGTCCGTTGTTACCTGTGTGCCTGTAGATCTTTCTCGTACCTCAGCAGCAGCCGGAAGCGTCTGTGAGATCTCAATGAATGCTGTCATCAGGATTGGTAGCCTCTGGGGACAACACAGAGCATGGGCCGTTATCGGGTCCAGCAGAGCATCGATATCCGTAGGCGTAGCTGATGGAAATGTTAGACAGGTATCCAACACGCATTCTTCACCGCATAGCAGGCATTGTAGAACAGGTGAGATCCAATCTTGCCAGATTGGTCTGAATGACAGGAACCACGTGGTATTAAGTTCCCGTAGACGAGTCATGCCCAAAAGCTGTACTATTCGCTCACGGCACTTTCGTTCAAGGAAAGCTTTCTCCACTTCGCTCGGAGTGATGTCTGCGAATAGGCTGGCCATAGTGTAATAGCAGGAAGAGAAATAGAATTCCGGCAACAAGTGCTAGAATTAATGGTATGCCACCAAACACTTCATGTGCAAAGTTCGGGATGATTCCGAGTATTGCCTGGAAAGGTGCTAACAGACCGGAGCAGATGCTCTTAAATACATGTACAATTCCGGTTGTATCAGACATGTTAAAGATACGTCCTATCCTTTCCACGAAATGTATAGGGCAGTTTGTACGTATTAAAGTCTGTATCTCAGCCGAAGTCCTTGCTACTTGTAGATCATAGGTTTCTTTGGCCGAGGTCAAAGGCACTGTTTGCTGTAAAAGCATGGCTTTCATTCTGCTCAAAGTATCAAATCTTATAAAAGAGACGTTCAGCGAAGGCCACAAAGGCGACTCCCTGACTGTGTCTATTGGGGCAAACAATACTTGCATACAGCAAGTGACCCTGGAGTTGACCGTTACTAGATATGGGATGCCTGGCTACATGCCGCAGCAACTCTGATCATTCAACATGAGGTAACTCCCATTAGAAAGTTGTCCAAACGTTGGATTAATCACAGCAGCTGGTGTACCCTGCTGATGGCAAGACAAATTTGCCACAGAACCATTGCAAGCCCCGTGTAAAGAAATGTCCTGACATATAAGTGAACTACTCAGTGCACTTTTACAGTGTGTACCGCTCAAAAACACTTCACGATCCCCACTCCAACATCTATATGTATACGGTAAATCCCAAGATGTCTTAATGTATTCCTTACCCAACCTTTCATATTTGCCTGCTTGCATTTGTCTGAGGCAATACTGAAACTGAAAAGTAGTCACAGGTAATGTGATTTTGCCATGAATGAGCCATTCTGTAGCTGGTTTTTATGCCACTGTGAATGGTAACTTTTCCAGTTTTTCAATGCTCAGCACTGTATACCTTGCTCCTCTTTGTGCCAGTTCGATCTGTTTATCAGTTAGATTGTATTCTGCAAACAGAGCCGACGTGTTGATGAAACGCCAAGGCACATAGCCCGCACGCAAAGATTGCAGCGTCCAGCTTAATAACACAATAGAACGTAATTATGTTATGTTATGTTAGCAATTTCTAGCGCGCACAAATACCCATAGGTGTCTTGGCGCTATGGACTGTAGAGGAAAGCGGAGAGGCCCCTTATTGCTCAAATAGCCAGGTTTTTACTTGTTTTCTGAAGGATAGGAGCGTTAGGCTGGTCTTAATTTGTAGGGGGAGCAGGTTCCAAAGTTTAGCCGTTGCCACTACAAATCTTCTGTCGCCCCAGTTAACTTTATTGGTTCTGGGAATGATCAGAAGGTTAGCTCCTGCGGAGCGTAAGGGTCTATTGGGCGTATATGCCCGAAAGCTTTTTCAAGTATTCGGGTCCTAAACCATGAACTGCTTTATAAGCAATGCATAGCGCTTTAAATTTAGTTCTACTTTTTATGGGCAGCCAATGTAACTGGCGCCTTACCTTGGAAATTGACTTAAACTTCGGAGTACCAGACAATATCCTAGCGGCTGTATTCTGTATCCGTTGCAGCCTGTTCAAAACATTTTCTTGAGCGTTGATTAAAGGCCGTTACAGTAATCAACTCTTGACATAACTAAGGCACTGATGAGTATTTTTCCAGTGCTCAACGGAAGAAAAGGTAGCAATTTTTTTATTATCCTTAAAACATAAAAAGGAAGAAGAGGCCACTGCGTTAACATGCTGTTTAAAAGTAAGGCTCTCATCAAACATGACACCTAGGTTTCTGGCCTTCTTGACAGGGATGGGGAGTAATCCCAGTTCAACTGGCCACCATGTTGGAGACCAACCAGGGGTAAGGTTACCGAAGACCATTACCTCGGTCTTGTCTGAATTTAATTTAAGGCAATTATTTGCCATCCATAAGCTAATGGCCAACATGCCGTCTCGAAAGCTAGCCGCCACTGCCTCCCCGTCTTTATGCACCGCTAGCACAAGTTGCGTGTCGTCGGCATAAGACGTGAGGCCCATTCCAAAGCTTTTAATTACTCGTGCTAAGTCCGCCACATATATATTAAACAATGTTGGACTTAGCGACGATCCCTGCGGAACACCACAGGGGAGAGAGAAGACTGATGAAGTGTAATCACCCATACTGACTGACTGGGTCCGTTTGAAAAGAAAGGAGGACAGAAGGGCCTTGGCCTTTCGTCCGACACCCATAGCTGAGACACGGTTGATCAAGGTGGCGTGATCAACCGTGTCAAAGCTGCTGATAGATCTAAAAGCACCAAGACTGCGGCACCTCCTCTATCCAGCACCATTCTTATTTCATCTGATGCTTTAATCAGTGCAGTCTCTGTGCCATGTCCTTTCCTAAAGCCGAATCTAACAGCTTGTTCTCTTCTATAAACTGTGCTAGCAGGATGTTCATGACTTTCTCAAAGATTTTTGCTGGAAACGGTAGACGTGCAATTGGTCTGTAATTTTTGGTGTCTCCTGGGTCAAGATTGTTTTTCTTTAACAACGGCTGAATGATGGCCTTTTTCCATATAGAAGGGTAGGAGCCTGAGCAAAACATAGCATTACAAATGCTCGTTAAATTAGTACCTATCAGGTCAGGAATCATTTTTAAAACTGATGGGGGACATGGGTCAGACGGGGATCCTGATTTGACTGTCTTAACCAGGTCAATGACCTGTTCCACCAGCACTGGCCTGAATTCCATGAAGCTAGGAGAATCTCTATTCCTATTATTGTCATCTAGTTGGTTCACGTCACCTGTAGGCGTATTGAAGTTTGAATAAATTTGGCCCACCTTATCTTGAAAAAACTAGCTAAAGAGTCACAAAGTGACTGAGATGCCTCTTTGGTGGTATTAACCAATGGCCCTGTCAGGTTAGAAACTACATGAAACAATTGCTTAGTAGAGTTTTGTGCTGTTTCTATCGTTCTGATATAGTAGTTACTTTTTTCTATGATTATAAGACGTTTATACTTTGTCAGGGCCGCTTTATAGCGTATTTTCTCCAAGTCATTATATTCTTTGCGCCAACGTCTTTCTTTATTCCTGCAATGTTGTTTCTCCAGTCTAAGCGCCTCTGTAAACCATGGCGCTGAAGGAGTTCTCCTGTTTTTGGAGACTGTCTTATAGGGAACTAATTTGCTAAATGCATTTTGGAGCCATTCAGTATAATTAGTAGAGGCCAGTTCAGGGTCCGGCACAATCTCTGGTTGGGAATCTATTAGTTTTTGTCTAAGATGGATTTGATTAATGCTACTCCAAGCCCTAAATTGTTTAGAGGGGGTAGGGCTGGTATGCATAGAGATGGGCTGTAATATCCTAATGTCAAATATTACTGCGCAATGGTCAGACCATGTCAAGGGAAGAACCATCCTTATTGAGATGCGATCACTGTTTGAGAACAGACCATCTAATGTGTGTCCAGCTGAGTGAGTAGGCATCCTTACTTTTGGGAGAATCCTAAAGCCTCTAAATCAGAGATGAGAACTCTCGAATCTTTGTCTAGGAGGGCCTCCAAATTAAAATTAAAATCCCCCAAAATTGTATAATTGGATTCAGCTGCAACAGATTCTAATAGATTACTTATTACTGACGGAAAATCTCCCCTGGGGGACGATATAATAAAGTCCCCTTGAAAGACTGGTGTTTAGAGAGCAATATATTAAAATTAAATGCCTCACAAACCGCAGTGGTGATCACCTCTGTCCTGACTGAGAACTCCTCTCGATAGATGAGTGCCAATCCTCCTCCTTTCTTCAAAATTCTATCACATCTATATGCTGAGTAGCCATCCGGAGTGGCAATACAAAAATCTGGGTCAGCCCATGTCTCCGTAATAAATAAAAGATCCAAATCATATTTATCCAATAGATCTGCTATCTCATATTTATGTTTAGGGAGAGAGCGCGCATTGATCAGAGCAGAGTAAATCTTGTCCTTTTTGTCATTTTTGGGAGTTATAGTGTTATTTCTCTGATCAGATAGGTCTATTGGTGTCCTGTCATAGGCCTCTAACCTGAACACACAAGTCGGGCACAAATCTGTTTCTTTACTAAGAGAGATCTCCAGATTAAAATGCGGACAGACCTGCATGCCATAGTTACCATTACTTAGAATGGTCATTAGTTGTTTACTAGAGTATGACCTTACCTTCCTCAGTTCCTCTGATTGACCTGGGCCAGGGGTCCTCGCCCTTGGCCCGGTGCAGGCGCGGACGGGCGCAGACTGGCTTGCCTTTGGCGTGCCTTTGGCGCGCCGGTGGCGCGCCCGCTGCCCGCGTCTGCTGCGCGACGGCGCCAGAGTGCTTATGAGCAGTGTGAGAGGCGGGAAGCCTGTCCGACCAGAAGGGCCTGACCACTAGAACGCCCACCTCTAAAATGCCGGAAGTGAGGATATGGAGGAGTTATCTCCGCTCCTCTCCCTCCACTCAATCAGCCACTAAAAGGCTGCGGTGGACCGGGGAGAGAGCGCGAGTGCGAGTACAGGTACTAAAATGTTTAAAATGTTAGTTTTTAAAATATTTCAACAACACGTTTAAGACAATAAAATTCAGTTTCCAGGTGCAAAAGAGCGGTAGCAGCAATTTTAAGATAAGAAATTTCATATAGCAGAACATAAAAGCCAAAGTAGCGTGAAGCAAGCAGCGCTAACCTTCCAGTCCCCTGCGCGGCGGCGCCAGAGTGCTTATGAGCAGTGTGAGAGGCGGGAAGCCTGTCCGACCAGAAGGGCCTGACCACTAGAACGCCCACCTCTAAAATGCCGGAAGTGAGGATATGGAGGAGTTATCTCAGCTCCTCTCCCTCCACTCAATCAGCCACTAAAAGGCTGCGGTGGACCGGGGAGAGAGCGCGAGTGCGAGTACAGGTATTGCTGTAACATCGCCAAATCTTGTTCTAGTATGTCGATAGCAGAGGATACAATGCCATCCAATGAATATATTCTGGAGGACAAAGTTGTTAACCCATTCTCGACCACAGTGAGTGTTTTCTCTAAATTAATACGATCAAGTTCACGTATTAGTTCTGCGGCCTCCATCTGTGACACCTTCCAAGCTTCATTATAGGCAGCATAAATGCCGGCATATATGAAACGTTTTTGACGCGGTTTTCTTGGTCCAAGCAAGAATTCCCTAAGGTCTGCGTCTTCTTTAAGTAAGGATAAGTGTTGTTTCACATCCTGTAGTGTAGATGTCTGCAGCCAATCGAGGCATAATTTTCCTACACTGTATGTTGTTACTATCCCCGGATGTTGTCTTTGGACGTATCTTGGGTCTGGCCTATGAATAGTAAATCCCTGAGTTTTATTCAGGAATCTTTCGTGACAGTTGTTTGTGTCTGTGGGCCAGATCAACCATTTTTTCCATTCAGGACTAGATCTGTTGAGTTGTAGTATATTGTCAACTGTAACCGCTGCCTGTGTATTGTTATCACTTGCAGGTGTTGGTACAGAAGGTGTTTTCATCTCTTTGATCTTGGCTAGTCCAAGACAAGATGTTTGTTGGATAGTTTCATTCAAAAACATTATTTGTTCAGGGATGATACAGGCTCTAAATAAGGCTTCAATCCCCTTCACTTGCCAATCTTTAGTACCCCAGACAGTTTCTGTGTCTATTGTGTCTTTCCATAAGTCGAAACCCTGTCTAGACAGTTGGCCAATAAATGCTGCAGAGTAAATCTGTTTCGAATTAGTTAACATAATTTTCAGTCCTGTTTTGTTCACATTTTTATAGTAAAACGTTTCTGGATCAGATGTATTGTAACCTGAAAAATATGGAAACTTGTTAGCAAATGTTTTTGAACTACCTTTTGGTGGTGTAGGACAATGCTCCCATTGGTTAAACATAAACACATTTCTAGGGTTTGCAGATTTATGCAAATAATGATGACCATAGTGGTTATAGCAATACAGCTGTTCATAGTCTGATGAACCCTCTAAATATTCATTTTTAGAAAATGCAGCAGATTTTTCTAGGTCAAACATTATGTCGTTAACAGTCTCAAAGTCCCAATCATCTGAATAGGTACTGGACGAAATGAGATCACTTAGTGAAATTTTAAACAAATGTGGAATGTTCAATTGTTCCGTCGGGCCAAAGATATCAAAATCAGTTTTGTCCCACACTATACCATCCTGTATAGGAACGGCTGTGATGTTCACTGTTGACAAGTCTCTTGCTTCACGATGGGAAGATTTATGAGGTTTCAAAGGTACGTTCACATCTTTTCCTTCAGTGTTCACATGGATGTATCTGCCATTTATAAGCACGCTCACAGTTATAACCAAAGCTAGCCAAAGCAGGAAAACAAACAGTCCAGAAATAATCCAGAGTTCAATCCATGGTGAAACCAGATAAGTCTTTTTCAGAAAGTGAAGAAAGTCTTGTACTTGCTGCTTGAATGTTAATGATGCTGGCGTCGTTTCAGGTTCACTCGGATCTTCTGAGAACGTATCAAAGTTAATGAAATAGCCAGAAGCAGTTCTGTCAATTGTTGGAATTGCATCAGGATTTGTAGAAATCGCTGGAACAAATTGATCACTTGCTACATTGGTGTAGACATGTGTATTTGGACGAACTGTTACTTGATTTTCAAGAGGGATGAGTTCCATAGCATTGTTGCTTAGTCCTTCATCTGTTACTGCTGAATTCCCAATTGTTATCAGTCTTTCAGTCTGAACCTCTTGGATAGTAGCGAGAGGAGTGTGTCTGTTACTAGGTCGGAGTCCACGAGGCCTACTACTTAGTATTGGCCACATACTGTGGTTTGATGAGGTCGATGTACACAAATCTTTTCTCCTTTCTTCCAGCAAGGGGCGGCAGAAGTACCGTTCTTGTTCCTTGAACTGCTAGGACAGGTACTGTTTGTCTGTAAGAAGGTCCAAATTCCTTCTTGTCCGCAATTTTTTCTCTGACTAGATCCCCAACTTTTGGAATCCAGACAGGCCTTGCTGGGACCGCCGATTTTTCCCCAGTGGTGGTTGGCTGCAGGAATACGTTGCTTTGTTTCGATCTTAGTTCATTGAGTTCCTGTAAAACAGCCAAACGATCTTTGATATCAAATGGTTTATTTTCCACCACTGTGCCTACGTGATCGAGGTCTGGTACCCACATTCTTGTCCCAAATAGGACCTCATATGGAGTGACCCCCCCTAGAGAACTTCTTGGCAGATTGTTTAATGAGCGTTGGACACCATAAAGATGTTTGACCCACCCATCACCCGAACCTAATACCCTAGCTGTTATAGACTGCTTTATGTCCCGGTTTTTCCTTTCCACAACCGAATTTCCCTCAGGATGGAATGGAGAGTACCGCAATGCAACGCCCAGACTGGCCATGGCTTCTTTGTAAGCCCGAGAGCTAAACGCAGGGCCCTGGTCAGAATGTAGCGTGCCTATTGCGTATGTGCCGATAAAGACTCGCAAATCTTTTATAACAGTTCGAGCGTCAGCCGAGCGCTGAGGCCATATCCATAGGAACCTAGAGCATGAATCCACTGCAACCATGATATATTTATAGTTACCGTCCCTTTGCAAGGGACCGCAGTGGTCCAGGTAAACACAAGCTAATGGTTTGTCTGAAATTAACAGGGGTGTCTGCGCAGGACGTTTTACTGTTGAGACTTTCATCTGTTGGCAAATATCACATTCTAAAACATAGTTCTTTGTTTGTTTCCGAATGCCAGGCCACCAATATCTTTGCTTGAGTAAAGATACTGTTGCAGAAACACCTACATGGGCAGAAGCTATCCCTTCATGTGCTGCTAGGATTAGTCCTAATCTACGTTCCTTGTTTGGAATTACCCTATCCCCCACTCCAGGGATTCGAGCAAAAGGAACGGTGTTCGCATCAATTACATAAGAGTACTTGAGTGGAAACTTTTTTGGTAATGCTGCACTGCTGCCCTTGCTTGAAGCATTGACAGCCAACATTATCTCACCGTCTATTTTCGTTTTTGAACGAGTGATCGCAGCTACGGAAGCCGTCTGAACAGCCCCCTTTGCGGCTTCATCAGCCAATGAATTCCCTGCAACGTGAACGCCATCACGTTGATGACTCAGTGTGTGGATCACGTGAGCCTTTGGTAGTTCGTTTTTCAACTGAACTACTTGTTCCCAAAGCATTTTGTTCTTTATTGTGCCACCTTTCGCATCTTTGAACCCATTTTCAAGCCAGTTTTGTATATATTCATTATACGACTGCACACAGTAGAAAGAATCGCACTCTATTAGTGTGGGGAATTCTCGATCTGTACTTTCAAGTGCCAGTTTGAATGCTTGTAGTTCAGCTCGCTGAGCTGTACAATCTCCTAGAGACTGGGTTTTTGTGACCATAGGTCTGAAGATGCCATCTCGCATGCGACCTTTAACGATTGCACACGCTGCACTGTAAGCTTGCTTACTCCCTGTTGCGGGCTGTGCAGATCCGTCAGTGTAAATTATGAATTCGTACTGATCGAGAGGCAGAATTTCAGTGGGCAGAGGACATTCTTGTTCATATTGCAGGAATGCATGTGTTTTTAAATCAGGATCAAAAACATATTCAACATCTGTTGCAGCAAGAGAATTAACCCACTGTATCCATCTTGGATGTAATGCTTTAGCATTTGGAATGCTTGCTTTTGTGACCGCTTCTAAAGCTGGTACTGGGGTTACGACAATAATGCATTTCCCTTGTGCTAAGGCTCTTTCTTTTGCTACTGCAGTTTGAACTGCTGTCAGAATTTTTTCAGTTGAAGTGAAGCGCATTTCCGCCTGTGTATACAAATTAAGCCTGGGCGTAGTTCGCGAAGTAGCGCTACGCGAAGCTACGCAAAGTGCAGTTCGCACTACGCGTAGCACTACGCGAACTGCGTAGTGCACTGTTCGCAATGATTGCACAGTGCCGGATGCTTGTCCGCACTGTGCAATCATTGAAAACGGCATCTTGCACAGTGCAAGCTGTCTTTTACTGCCGCTCGAGTAGATTTTTACTCGAGCGGCAGCTTCTCAACGCGGACTGGTAGTTTCTCATCGCGAGCGGTCGCGAGCATACGCGACCACTCGCAATGAGAAACCTGACCTCCCGCGTTGAGAATCTCGCCGGGAGGTTTATTTTCCACGCTCACGATCGGCAACTTGATGTTGCTGATCGCGAACGAGGAAAAGTCTCGCCGGATGTCATTTTGCTTGCTCGCGGTCGCCAACTTGACGTTGAGGACCGCGAGCAAGCAAAAAATTACCGCTGCACTACGCTGCGCTACACTACGCTACGCGTGTTTGCACTGTGCTACGTGCAATTCGCGTTGTGCGAAGTAGCGCACACTTCGCAAACTACACGAGCGTAGCGTAGTGCTTTGCCCAGGGTTAATACAAATGAGATTTGTATGTGATTGGTATTTTTTCACCCTTGTTAAATGTTAAGTAGGTGAATCCGCATTGACCCGAAATTATTCGGATCACCAGGTTGCGTTGACTTACGTGTGTTTGTAAGTGATTTGTTGTTAACATGTTAGCCTGGAGTGAACGCAAGATTTCTGTGTGTTCATGTGTCCAATTTTTGATTGAAAAATCAGGTTTGAATAATGCGTAGAGAGGTTTAACCCTTTCTGCGTAATTTAGAATGTATGTTCTTCCAAAATTTAGGAAACCCAGGATGGATTGTAAGTTTTTTTGCGTTTTTGGAGGTTGGAGCAGCGCACATTTCTCTAGAAAGTTAGCTGCCAAGCTCTTGCCTTCACTTGAAAGCTCATATCCTAGAAATAGGACATTGAGATGGGCAATTCTGGACTTTCTAAAGTTGAATTTGTAGCCCTCAGAGGCAAATCCCAATATAATGGTGCTCACCCTGTTCAAGTGTTTATCCAGGTCATCGTCTGTCAGATAGATATCATCGACATAGGACAATGCCTCATTGTCATAAATTTGTAGTAACTCTGTTACCCTCGCTGAGAATAAACCTGGGCTGTTCTTGAACCCTTGTGGGAGTCGACAAAATTGACGCTGGGTCCCCATTATTGAGAAAGCTGTTAAGTACCTGCTTTCAGGTGCAATGTGTTGACAAAAGAAACCATTTGAGATATCTAATGTGGTTTTATATTTTTTACGCACAATGTTATTCATTAATGCTGTGCTATGTGCATTTTGCACTGAAAATGTTTTAGAACAAGTGTTTAAGTGTCTGTAATCCAAAACTAGACGATATGTGTTGTGTGGTTTGGAGACAGGAAACAAAGGATTGTTCATTGAGGAGGGGCATGTTTCAATCACCCCTTGGTATTCAAGTTGATCTAAGATCTCCCTGACCTGTTTTTTAGCTTCTTGCTTTATTGGGTACTGCCTCTGTGCAGTTGGTTCATGTTTCAGATGTATATTATGGTGAGGGGAATCCTCATCCCATCCTACATGATTTTTATATAATGCTGGGGCCTGGGCCACTGCCCATTTCCTGGCATATGTATATTTGAGGTGTATTGGAATATGGTTGGAGAAGGCAGGCATAATAATGTCTTCGCCGTGTGGACACTCCCTGACAAATTGTGGTGGCCAGTCTTTTTCTGCTAGAAGTATGTCATAGCCCCTTGATAGTCTTTCCCAAAAAAGTGCTTTCACCTGTCTAGGTATGTCTCCCTCCATCCGGAGTGTTATTTCATATAACTTTTGTGGAGTACTAACCCTGGTGTCTACAGTCTCAACTGTAATGTACTCATTCAAGTCCACTATCTCCAGAAGTTCCTTCAGGTTCTGGCGAGCTATTGTGACTTCTGATGCACTGTCCAACATTGTCTGAGCCCATTCTCCGTTCCTGAGTTGTGTTCTCAGTATCCTCGGCATGTCTGATCTTTAGACCTGCTACTTTCTTTTTGGAGAACTGAGGTTTTGATTTGTTTTTTGGAGCGTGTTTTTCTTCCTTGGATTTCGCCGCGTTCTTCTCTATGTTCTGACCGTCCTCTTCTTTCCGAAGTCTGTGACGAGATCTGAAAGGTACGAGAGGAACGTGTATCAGTATCTTGATACCTGTCAGGTTTTTTCAAATTATCCCTATTCCTGAGGTTATACCTCCTTTCAGAGGGCTCCTTTTGAGGAGACCTACCTCGGGATTGAGAACGTTTCTCGTTTGAATTTTGTTTAGTAGTTTCCCACTTCTTTTTAGAAGATGTAGGAGTTTGTTTAATAGAGTCCTTCTCAGGACTTTCAGATAGTTTCGGCTTCACTGGTCTTCCACCCAAACTATCTCTGCCTAATTCTGCATAAGATTGTTCTATTATTCTGGGTAGCTCAGTTTGATGTTCTGTAACGTCAAATTCCCTTAATGTTTGGCGGATCGCCACTGCTGCTGCCTCCCCTTTAATATTAGATAATATTATTGTTGAGACCTGGTCGAAATTTTTCAGTAATTTCATACCTAAATTCAGAGCAGGCTCTGCCCCGTATTCATTTTGAATTTATTTCAGGACATCTGGTATTACTGCAATTGATGGAATACCATGTGTTTTAGTATAGATGGCAGCAAAGACTGAGCCCCAAGTGGTGCAGTCTTCCAGTTGTGGTGTGATCCCCATCGGTAAACAGATGGTTAGGATTATGTGTTTCTCATATGGGCTAGTATTTGGAAATACTGCTTCGATTTGAGTAATTTTTTGAGCTATCCAAAATGGAATTTGCTCACGTCTTGTGGGCATTTTACCCATGAATGCGTATAGAGTCTGTGGTGTAATTTTTAGTGTATTCCCCTGTCTGTTGAGGAGTTTGATTTGGAAGTGTCAATGGTGGTTGGACTGTGAAAGTCCGCATGACATATTGGACTAATTGTAGATTTTTATTAACTCTTGTATTTGAGTAAGTAGTTCCTCGTCTGACATTATTTCGATGTCAGGATGAGGTGTGTAGCCTGGCTAGAATCGGCCATGTTGCTCCTGGTCTACCTAGTGGACCGAGCCTGGTAATGTTTCTGTGATGTTTTAGGGCGCCTTTAAACCAGAGCTGATGCTCCTGGTATGTTAATGGAATTTCAATATCCTCGAAAGGAATATATTCCTCTGGTGGATCATCTTCTTTGTAGAAGTGAAACAGTTTTGTAACTGAATTGGATTCAGGAAATATTACCCATGAATAGAATACCTCTGTCTGAAAGGATTTGTGTGCCTCTATCACGAAAACTGCTCTACCGCCTCTTGGTGGTAGGCCGCGTTTTATGAGTTTTAGAGTGATGGCTCTTCTTAAGTTTGGAGGGATGTTTATGACACCCTCCTCGGTTTCATTTAAACCAGTAAAGTTTAAAGCTGCCAGGGCTGGGTCAGCCGCAGCTCCACCGTTTCCTGTGGCATCGTCCCCGTTTATGGACATTTTGTTTTTTGAAAAATGTAGGACAAGTTTCAAGGAAACAAAGATAAGGTGCACAATATTTTGGAACAGTGTATCCTTCAACGTTGAGCAAACCAAACAGCTAATATATAGGGTACTTCCCTATGTAGTCATGGGGGATACCTAACCCTGCCCACTCCAGACGTCTTTTGGAGTATATGGGTAGGGGTCTCTGAGAGAAAAAGCACGGCTGAGTTACTCAGTATCTAGCGTTAAATTACCGCCTTACCAAACCTTTGGGTGCCATGTAGTGTAGCTCCTATTTCCCTAATAGGCTCTGCGCATTGGAATAATATACCCTATAGGTTTGACATAGGACTAAGGTCGATATGTCCCTATCGAGTATATTAAACTTAATTACTTGTGCCAGCTAGCTCAGAGGCCACTAGAAACTCCTTGATAAACAAGAAGGGAGTAGTTTCTGGCAGCCGCAAAACATGACAACTTTGTTTCCCTTTTAGAATCAGAACGTGTCCCAGAGTCGTGGAAACAATAGATAACTATTTCACTCAGCTCAATCGTGCATGCTTAGTTTTTCTCAAAGTTACACAGAAAGAATAGACGGGCGTTTCAATAAAAGGTTTATTGAACAGTCTTGTTTCTCGTGTAAGTAAAATGTGCTGTTATGATCACAAGACAGTATGCAAGATAAATAATGTACAGCGTAAGCAGTAGAAATAAATAATACTGCGCTAGCATGATCTTTAGTAGATATTCATTTACATAAATAACATAGACTAAGAATGTGAGTACTCATACGATGCGTCTCTAAGCTAGTTCTACCCCAATGTACCTAACCTAACCTAGGTGTAGGGAGAGGTATGAAGTAGGTGGAGTATTCCTTACTACGGTATACTAAGAGTATGTTAAGTCTAGTATGCCTAGTATGCCTAGTATGCCTAGTATGCCAAGAGTCCCTCTAGGTTTCTAGTCAGCTCCATACCTTAAGAATGAGAGAGGTGGGAATCTCTTGCCAGACTCGAACTCCAACACCCCGCGAGGGAAGTCAGATCACTGGAAGCTGGACTCTCTGCATGCAGGGATGACAGCGTCTTCTCAGTGCGTCAGGCCGGGAAACGGGCTCCTCTGAAGTCGAGGTCTCCTCTGATTTACAAGTGCTAGGGAAGGTATATTTATACCTGAGAGGTACCTCAGAATGTTAGCATTGACGTGAATCGGACAGCGGAAGACGTCATGAATGAACCCCTAAGGTATAACGGTTCATGCATAATAGATGAGTCCTTGAAGAAATCAATAGTCCTGTGCTAGGGAAACTCCCGCAGCCTAAGGGTCTGTTCTTCAAGAACTCGTTGTGACGTTAGGGTGGACGGATGTCAGAGACCATGCCTGTATTTGGAGTGCACGGTTTAATGCCTGAATAAGGACTGGGATGTTATGCCTATATAAGGGCAGGACGAATTGTGTCTATATAAGGACATGATACAGGAAAGCCTGTGTATGGACACCCTAAGAGGAATACAACAGGGGGCTCGCTAGGCCTGAAAACGGCGGAAAGGCACACACAGGATGCGGGGATGGTAGCTCCGACCTATAACACAATATATATTGCCCTATCAAAACGGGACACAACACATAACTTGGGAATGCCCCCCTTAATCATTCACCTCCCATGGGGGACACTAAACTACTTTCCTTAAATGTTCGGGGTCTAAACTCCCCAAACAAGCACAAGCAAATATGGTGCTACATCTTACACCATGACCCAGACGTTATAATGCTGCAGGAGACCAACCTGATGAAGTCAGACCTACACTGCCTGGCGCATCTGAAATATCCCCACCGATACTGGGCATATGCCCCCTCTAAGAACCTGGGAGTGGGGGTACTGTGCAAGGCCAACTACTACACCTCCGTATCCCGTGTGACCCGGGATGGGGAGGTTCCAATATCTAAAACTGCAGCTGCAGCGGGGGAATCGACAGCTGACGCTACTTAATGTTTATGCGCCAAACACTGCTGTGTACATTAGGCGCGTGCTAGCTGAACAGCTCAAAGGGTTGGTTGGGGACATAGCGGTATGCAGTGACTTCAATTTGGTCTGGGACCCTACTATTGGCAGGAGTAACACGACATTTCACACCACTGGGGCAATGTCGGCGCACCTCAAGAGGGACATTGAAGAATGGGGCCTGGTAGACGCCTGGAGGTACAAACTCCTGGATGTACGGGACTACTCCTATTACTTGCATGTACACACTTCCTATTTGCGCATTGACTACACCTGTGTCACAACATCCCTCCTTACATGCCTGCACTCAGCAGAACTCTCAGGTATCTCCATCTCCAACCACGCTCATCTCGAACTCACATGGGAAGATCGGTCTTCTCGGCCGGCCTGCCTGCCCAGATGGCACATGCCCTCGCATCTGCTACGGGATCCGGTAGATGTGGAAGAGATACGAAAAGGCCTCACGGAATACTTTCATCTCAACACCTCTCCCGAGATATCTCTACACACACTGTGGGATGGGTTCAAAGGGACGATTCGGGGCACGATAACGTCTATTGCCATTGCTAGACAGAGGGAAGCGAAACTAGTAGAATCTAAACTCACCGCAGAGATCAAACTGCTAGTGCATTCGGACTAGGAGGCCCCTACCGGACGTATTAAAAGGCAGCTCGCCATTTTGCGCGGTCAGCTGCGTGCCCACCGCGTGGGAAAGGCAGAGCGCGCTCTGCTGACCCTGCAGCAGAAATACAATGCAGGGGGGGATAAAGTGGGAAGGCTACTGGTGCGTAAACTGCGGCAGCGCCAGGAGAAAACACACATTGCCAAAATCCAGACAGGTGCCACTGCTTGGGCGACAGCAGAAAAGGACAAATCTGAGGTGTTTCGAGACTACTATCAGCGACTCTATTCTCGGGAAGACCCCTCTCCCACGAGACTCCACTCCTACCTCGCGGACTGCAAGTGGGAACCCTTGTCCGCACACCACGCATCTCTCCTAGACAGCCCCATCACAGCAGAAGAACTCTGTACTGCTGTTAAGGGTCTTCCCCTGGGCAAAGCCCCAGGACCGGATGGGCTACCTGTGCTTTTTTACCGCTCCTTTCTCCCACAAATGCAGGAACGCCCCATGCGTCTATATAATTCCTTCACGGATGACACGGGCCTCACCCCCACCATGGCAATGGTCGAGATCTCCCTTATCCCTAAGACAGGCAAGGACCCGGCGCAGTGCTCCTCTTACCGCCCGATAGCCCTACTGAATACGGATGCCAAGATCTTTACCAAAATATTAGCCATGCGCCTCGACCCCTACCTTCCTGGCCTCATCAATCCCGACCAAGTTGGGTTTATCCGCCACCAACAGGGTGCGGACAACGTCCGCCATATAGCACAGCTTGTTGAAAAAGCTCAACACCTGAATGTCCCCATGTGCCTTCTCTTGCTTGATGCGGAGAAGGCGCTTGACAGGGTAGACTGGTCCTATCTCCGCGCCGTGCTTTCTAAGATCGGCCTTGGGCCAGACTTTATCTCAAAGATCATGGCATCGTATGTGGCCCTAACAGCTTGCATTCGGGTAAATGGGTGGGCTACAGGACCGATATCACTGCACCGGGGAACGAGGCAGGGGTGCCCACTCTCGACCCTGTTTTTCGCGCTAGCGGTGGAACCTTTGGCCATCCGAGTGAGAGAGCTAGAGGAGATCAAGGGCTTAATCCTTGGGGGCCAAGTCCACAAAATCAACCTGTTTGCTGATGACCTCCTGCTTACGCTGACTCAACCTGAACTTTCGCTCCCATGTGTGGTTGAAAGCCTGCAGACCTTTGAAGTCATTTCCGGCTTCAAAATCAATCTCTCTAAATCATTTGTCCTCATCATCAATAGCCCAGCCCCGAGGCTAGTGTGCTGCAGGGCCTGACCCCCTTTCAATGGACGGCAGACTCCATCAGGTACTTAGGGCTTCAGATCAATCCCACGCTCGCCTCCTGGTCCCGCACAAACTGGGCGATCCTCCGGCGCTCAGTACTAGCCGACCTTCAGAGGTGGAAGCCCCTCCATATCTCCTGGTTGGGACGCATCAATATTATTAAAATGAACATCTTACCGAGGGTTCTATACCTATTTCAGCCACTGCCAACCCCGATCCCACAGGTGGACATCCAGCGGCTCGAGGGTGACCCGCATGCCTTTTGTGGAATGGGAAACGACAGAGGGTAGCGCACTCACTATTGATGATCTCGCCTGATAGAGGAGGCCCGGCATGCCCAAACCTACAGGAATACTATTGGGCAGCCCACTTGCGATACATCTCTGAGTGGGTCGTGCAGGAGAGTGAGAAGCATTGGTTCCACATGGACCGTGCGGTGGAGTGCCGGCCATTGTGGGACCTTGCCTGGCTGCCTAAACATGCCCGACTTCGAAGTGCATATGTTGTGGCACCAACCAAAACAGTCCTTGAGATCTGGGATAAAATTGCGGTTAAAAAAGGTCTGACTTCTTTTCCGTCCCCGAACACCCCCATCGCACGTAATCCGGAATTCCGCCCGGGCCTCCCAACACAGGTGTTCAGTAGATGGAGCGCTGGGGAATGTCGGACGATTCGCAACTTATTTGCAGGGGATGACATTAAAACATTTGATACATGCCAATCCGAATATGCGCTGCCCTGCACAGCGCGACATCAGTACATGCAACTAAGGCACTGGCTCTCTGCCCCCGAGATCCGTTCGGCGGCAACACGCCCCCTCACCCTATTCGAGAAACTGGTGAGGGCCTTTGAGGGCACCTGGGGCTAATTTCTAAAACCTATCAGGTGCTGCAGCACTCGACCCCGATGCGTGCTCATAAATATCAGACAGCCTGGCAGGACGCCACCCCGGGAGGGATCTCTCCTAAACAGTGGGATAAGTTATGGCAGGACATCCCCAAAACGTGTCGTAACCTTACCTCCCGTGAAATCGCATATAAGCTAATGCTCCAATGGTACTACACGCCTTCTCGTCTTGCTACTATTTACCACACAGCCCCCAACCTCTGCTGGCATTGTGGGAAGGAGGAAGGTACTTTATATCACATATGGTGGTCTTGCCAGGTGATAACCACCTTTTGGAAGGAGGTCCTGGGACACATTAAGGGCGTCGTGGGGTACCCGATCCCACATTTGCAACACATGGTAATACCAGGTATACGTCCCTCTACACTGGCGGCACAGGGCCCTCATAAGCCACTTATTCCTAGCAGAGTGCCAGCTTATAGCGTGTACATGAAAACAAACCTCACCCCCCTCAGTGGCCCAATGGTTCGTCAAAGTTTGGCACATATTGGCAATGGAGAGACTCTCTCATAATATCGCAAACACTGAAAAGAAATTCCAACGCATCTGGCAGCCACTGATCTCTTACTTAATGCACATTGAGTTCACTCGCTTTAGCCCCCCGAGGCTGAGGGCCCTTCAACTCTTTCCCAACAATTGATCGGTACCTTCACTCAGCCTCCGCGAATGGTTCCGGATGCACCAGACATTGATTCCCCCCCAATTCCCCCACACGTTTTAGTGCACGGAAGACACTGGACATCTCATGCCACATACCACGCCGCAGCTTGTACCGCCTCTGTTTAATTGTTGTTACTTGTTTTTCTCTTTTTCCTTTTCCTTAACGCCACCCTGGCCATAGGAGCCTGCACGCATTCTAACGTATAGTACATCTGACACAGTGGGCTAACAAGCCTATCAAGGGATGCCCCTCACTCTTGATTGCACCTTTCCAGGGCCCCTGAACACTGAACTTACATGTCTCTGTCTATACTACATAATCCCATGCCTCACTCAGTTGGAAGGCCCTTCTGCAGCTTGTTTAGCCTGCGTGCAATATTTGACTCTATGTGGCCAGCCCGAAGTGGTTGTAGGTGACTTGCTGTGTATTCCTATGCTGATTTCCCTGATAACTCTGTCAGTCTCTACGCTGCCGGCCCAGCCAGGGTTGTAGGCATCACGCTGTGTTCATTAGTGATTGCCTTTAATAAAGGTTTTTGAAAATGAAAAAAAAATAATAATAATTTCATACGCATAACTCAGATTTCTCTAACTTCGTACATGAAATACAGACAGCACAAAACACAAAACACAGAGCACAGATTGCCTTTCTCTGTAGCTTATGGTCCGGTATGAATTTCTGCATTAACTCAGAGAAATTCCGAGTTATGTGTATAGACAACTTGAATGCAACTCACAGACACTCAGTTCTGTGCTGAGCCAGTGCAGCTCCTCGTGAAGTGGCCCTTCGTCTTCTTTGTGTGCCTCAGTAACACCATGAATGGATGAAAGAGGCATGGCTAAGCTTATGAAATGACCATTCGAAGATGGTGCACTCGGAGAGAGCTTTAAGGCTAAGCTCTCATGGCAAAACAAAGTACAGAGACAATAAAGTTTCTGTTATCTTTGTACAAACGTAATAATACACAATCACAACAACATGTAGTTGCGGCACAGTGTAAGTGAATATTGACAAGAGTAATCTCTACTGCGCAGTTGACATAAAATGAAATACAAAAAAACACAGAATTTTATATTTTATGCCTAAAACACTGTCACAGAGATCAGTAAAATAAAAACATATATTTGGAGCAGTGAGCAAGTCCTGTCTGTCTGACTTCCAGACTTGTTTGTGACAAAATTTCTTTACATGTCCAAAATGGATATTTGACTTTTACACTGATCTCTCAGATAGTGTTGTAGTGTCTGAAAATCTCCACATGTTAAAAGAGGCCCATTTGATGTTTTATTGTGTTCCAGACGAGTTTGCACAATTCCTACATTCACAAGTTGTGAATGGATTAATTCTTTGCATATCCTAAGAATTCAGTATCAGAGTTGCTACCATTCAGCTGTCCTGAAGAAGACCCCAGTGAATTTAACATAGGTGGTCAAAACATTGACACATTACATTGTTGACTATCATTCAGTGTGTAAATAGGATGAGAACATTCAAGAATAGATTTCTAGGTTATTTAATTTAAATTGTACTCCAATCAGTCAACAGTGTGTTTGTATTTCCTTTATCTCACCTGAGCACTAGCGATCACTGTTGTCACTATTCACTTACAATGTGTTGCACTTTGGGGCACCCTAACATGTTGTTGCTATCATAGTTGTTGGACCTGGCCCTTTCTTCAGGGCTGATCCAGCGCTGATCCAATATTATCAGGGATAAATACTCATTACATCATGATACAATGGCCCATACAAATTCACCCAGAATCCCTGATGCGCTGGGGTCAATTTAGTTGTACATATTCTTTTCTTTTCATAGATTAATTTATGGCAACACAATCGAACCTTTTACATCAACTTTCCTTCTACTTGGTCGATGGACCAATTAGTTGAATAGTTGATGGCAATGATTAATTTCTAACTTACCAACCATTTAATTAAATTTAAATGATCACAGACTCTCGGTGAAATTAATAATGAATTTTATCTCAAGAAATTATGGATTATGCTCAACTGCATTTGGTCACAAAATACAAACACTGAATCTCACAAAAGGAGAAATTTTACATATGCAAAGTACATGAAATGCAGACTCATCCGAACAACAATGACTTTATGCAATGAAGGAGTGGATAGAGTAAGAGACAAAAGTTTCAGCAAAAATATATGCGAAACATCATATACCTAATGGAGGGGATAGATGAAGAGACAATAGTTTCATCTAATAATACATATCATTGACGGAGTGGATAGGTGGAGAGACATCAGTTTCAGAGACAAAATACATCCATAAGTTAAATTCTGAGAACAAGTTTGACTAAATACAAACGTATTGGTCTGTAGGAAAACCAACCCCTCGGCCTAGGAGATGGTGGGGTTCCCTGAAATAGGATCAGGGAACAAAGGATATGAAGAAAACAGGATCGGGACAGGTCAGGAAAAGTTAGCCCTCTCTGCAAACTGACGGACAGCGAAGCATCTCCCCTCTTCCTCTCCTGCCGGCCTAAGCTAAAAACCACCCCACTAAAGGCACCCCAATTATACCCTTTAACTAACATGTCCGTCCCACAAATGTTGCAAACATTATTAAATCTTGCAAAGGAATTGGTGGGTTTGGGAGGTGGCGTTGTCACACCACTGTGACTTCACCTTTATTTCAACTACTTCTTTGTTCACCATTCGTTCCTAGGGTATGGTTCTTAGCTTGTGCTCACTTTATTACATGTGATACAAAATGTAACATTTTTCATTCATTTTTTAACATCATCCGCAGTCTGTGTCTCCGGTCCCACGCCTGGGCACTTGTTTTGGCAGTCGTTCGACACTCTGGCCTTCACCCTTCTCATGCCATCTGCGGTGCATTGCACGTCTGTCTTGCTTCTGACAGAGCAAACTCACTCCTCGTGTTTTCCTCCTCCCACTTTAGCCAAGTTTAGAAAGATGGCTGTTTCATCTAGCACACTAAAATAAACGAAAATGAACATTTATTAATTATATGGTAATGAAACCTTCACTGTTTACCACCCACCTTGCATTATTCCCCATTAATGTTACCTAGCATAAGCTTTGTGCCAAAATAGTATTAATTATTAGTTAAAAACAGGATACAACATGCAAATTACTGAAGCATATGCGGCCTATTTATCCAACGCTTCTCGTTTTTCTCAAATCACAATGTTATTACAATATTATTTTGTTTACGTGTTAGTTCAGACATGCACAAAGCAATTTCCCTTGTGTTCCTGTTGGGTGTACATTAGTTTTTCAACAACTACTTACTGTTAGTACGTATTATGGGGGTATCAATTCGAGCAGGTTTCAAATTTTGCGAAACCCTGCTCCATCAATTCCCCCCTCTGATGGCTTTTAGGAGCCATCATAAAATGCCTACCATACCGAGTGCCATCTTTAACCATTTATAACTATGTATTCTTCTCTCTTTTTATGGCACCCTCATCTAAATCTTTCATCAAGTCATAGTATTCTCCTTTCATTTCCTCTAATTCTATTTCTTCTCTTTTTCTCTTTCTTGCTCTTTGTTTATTCTTTGATTCTGTCACTTCTTTTCTTCCATACTTGCACTTACAACACTTATATGTTGTTATTATTACTAAGATTATTAATGCTACTGAAAAGATTGGTATTATTATTCTTCCTAATAAACTACTTCCAAAGGTAGAAAACCATTTACCTATAGAGGAGAAACTCTTACCAAGTCTCTCCCAAACACCATCAACCTCCAGTTGGGTCAAATCTTCATGTAATTTTGTAATATTCTTTATATATTCCTTGATTCCTTTACTTTTATCAGGGATATAGGTGCAGCAATGTTGGACTTTCAACATTCCACAGACTCCACCCTCCTTTGCCAATAATATATCAAGGGCAAGTCGATTTTGCAAAACCATTGACCTGATTGCAACCATTTCCGTGTCAATCATCAAGAACCCACCAGCGGTATCTGTAGATAAACGATCAACCACTGTGGACAATTTTCGAATTTTATGTGAATTGAGAACGACTCCAACTGAGGGTATCAGTGCACCAAAAATATCTCCTACTATTTCCGAGAAGCTTGTTCTTTTGTTACTTGTTAGTCCTTGCTTTACTTCGTTCAGTTTATGGCTGCTTCGGTCCATATGGTAGACCTTGGGAAAGACAATAGCAACATAACAACTACCATACCAATGTGCAGGCAACCTATAATAGGCTTTCTTTCCACACACATAAACAATTCCTGGAAAAACAGGATCAGTTCCACCTTTCAATCCCCAACCTCCAGTGATTTGAAAAGTATGCTCACATTTACTAGAACCAATAAAATAATTATTATAGTTAGTTTTCGTTCTAAGCAAACACATTTTTCCCTTCTGTGACCAGTTCAGGGACATTGCAGCGTACCCTTCGCCTTTCTCATAATGTCCTTCCCTAAAATCCCATGGTGGTACCCATGACTTCTGTTCAGCAGCTTTCTTTTTGAAACTTTCTCTTCTATTTTCTACCATTTCTATGAACATTTTCTCTTCAACCCGCAAACTACAAGTCAAGTTATTCTTATAAGCATATTCTATGTCTAATGTTTTAGTAATATGGAAAAATTCCCCCATATATCGTGCATTTTTACCACTTAAAACCTTATTTAGTTCTTTAATAATAGGAATTTCAGAAAATACTAAATCTATATTTGGAAAAGTAATACTCGAGCTTTCCCTTCACGTAAAACAGGCTTGTGAGTATACTGCAAGACACACCATAGGTTAACGGAAGGTGGTGATAGGTCACCCTCTCTGAGACAGACGAAGGTAATTGCATGCACACGTAACAATCACTTACATTCATTGTATTAATATACTCATAAAGTAATTTAGAAAAGACATTTAATGAGAAATCACCAATTGATTTATCATGATGTAGAATACTTCCATCCAACGGTTCTAAGTTAGTATTAGGAGTTTCATTAGTGACATCACTCATTCTTCCTTTTGTTACATTGTTAGTATTGTTTCCATCATTAGTTACCATTAGAATAGGTACAAGGACAGTTAATAATAACCACATAAATGTTAACATCAAAACACTACATAAGCAAGCTTTAATACATCTACGTTTTAGACTCGATTTTGGAAGTTCAGTCACTTTTGCTTCAGCCATTTTGTTTCTAAAAAAAAAAATAATAATCTATCCAATCCTATAAATTCTAAGCTAATAAAAATCCTAAAAATAGTAGTGTAATCCTACACTTCAAGGCTTTCGTCTTTACCCCCTTCTTTTATTCTTTTTCTTCAATTTTCTTTGAGTCTTTGTTTCGTTTTTCTGTTAATCAGCAAGGTTGCACCTTAGTTTTGTCACAATTCTTTAAGGAGGTCTTAGTTTGTTTTCATCAACTTGCTCAGTGTCAGATTTATCTTTTCCTTCACTTGGATCTGAACTTTCAATTTCTTCTAAAATAACATAGGTCCATTCAGGTGCTCTGAATTTCTTGTTGGGTATTCTTACTCTTCTGGTTTTTCGTACTAATTCTTTTCCTGACTCTTCTTGTTCTGCTTGACTTGAGACCTTATTGCTTTGTTTTGGTCTTTTTCTTAACTTTCTTTTCACAAGAGTGTATTTCAGTCTTTTCACTCCACTTGGCCAATTTTCATCCTTTCTTGGCTTCTTTGCTTTGATCACTTTGTCACTTTCTGCATTTGTTTCACAGATTCTTTTATTTGCTCTCACTTCTGATTGTTCTTCTTCCTGAGTTTCAGCTTCTTGGGATTCTTCCGATTCGGCAATAATTTCTCTTTCAACTGTGAACTCACTTCCTTCTGGTTCAAGAACAATCTCATCTGTCTCATCTGTTTCAAGTTCTGCTGGGAGTTCACTTTCTTCTGGATCAACAGTAAACTCGCTTCTTTCTTGCTCAATGGCAGTCTCTCGAACCCTGGAATCTGGCGCCCACTCTACTCGACTTGTGCTCGGCTGTTCACCATCTGGTTGTTCGTCAGAATCTATCACTCTAGATTCATCATCTTCACACACTTCAAGCACTGGTCTTTGTTTTTCATTCAACAGTTGTTGCTCCTTCAGTCTTTCAAGTGGATCTAGGGTTCGTTTGGTATGGCTCGCATGAATCCAATTTGGCAAGCCAGCACACTTCACTGCCGTTGTCGTCACCAGTATGATTTGATAAGGTCCGTGCCACCTGGGTTCTAAACACAATTTTCCTACGTGCTTCTTGGTATAAACCCATTCACCAGGACTCAGATCATGAGCTTGATTTTGATGTATCGTTGTGGCTTCTTCTCCAACCTGGTGAGACACAGAACATACCAGTTCAGCCAATCCTCTGCAATAGTCAAGCACTAGATCATCAGATATACTCATTAGTTTGTTTGCTGGTATATATGCTTGTCTCATTGCTCTTCCCATGAGAATTTCATGGGGACTCAATCCAGTCTTTTTGTCAGGAATACTTCTTAGACTCATCAGCACAAGGGGTAAAGCGTCAGGCCATTTCAGTGATGTGGATGCACACACTTTCCCTAATCTCGATTTTATAGTGCCATTCAATTGCTCAACTACTCCAGAGACTTCGAGTCGATAGGCACAACGCAGCTTCTGCTCAATCTTAAATGCTGCACAAATCACCCGAATTATCTCATTATTAAAATGTGTTCCTCTATCTGTCTCCAAAGTGACTCAAATTCCAAATCTAGGGATCAGTTCTCTCAAAAGTAATTTAGCCACAGTGAGGCTATCATTCCTTCTCGTGGGATAGGCTTCCACCCAGCGAGAGAACAGACAGACAATGACCAGTATATATCTCAGCCCGTTACACGGAGGAAGCTCAATAAAATCAAGCTGAAGTCGGGTAAATGGACCTCCTGCTCTCCCAATTTGTCCCCAACTTACAACTGTGTTTCTGCCTGGATTTTGTTGCTGACAGATCACACACCTCTGGCACAGGCTCTCTGCAATGACCCTGAACTTTGGATTAGACCATGACTGCTTGAAGAGTCTGATCATTGCATCTCTTCCGACATGTGCAATTCCATGGTAAACGCTGGCCATATGGGAAAGTAAGGAATCTGGTAACACTGGTCTCCCATCAAGATAAACCCATAGTTCATCTTCTGTTCTTTTGCTACAGCCTGTTTTGTTCCATCTTTCCTTTTCCTCATCACTTGCCTCTTCTTGCATCTGTCTAACTTCTTCCCATGTTTCAAATGTTGTTGTAAACAAAAGATGGCATTCAGTATTTCCCCTATCAATTAATCTGTTCAAAGCCATTGTATTTCGAGCACAGTAACGTGCTATTTGGTCGGCATTTCTGTTGCCTTTCATCACATAATCATCTCCTGATTTATGTGCGGCACATTTGACTACTGCAATTCTTTTGGGCAATTGTAAAGCATCCAATAATTTCTTTACAGTTTTACCATTTCTAATAGGGGAACCTGAAGAGGTCAGAAATCCCCTTTACATTCATAGCTGGCCGAAATCATGAACAATTCCAAATCCGTATTAGCTGTCTGTGAATATTGTTACTTTCAGGCTTTTGGCAATTTTGCATGCTCTAATCAGAGCTATCAGCTCAGCTATTTGGGCGGAGTTTACTCCTTTCAGATAGGATGCTTCAAGAACCCCTTCTATGGTGCAAACAGCATAGGTAGTGCACAATTCACCTCTTTCATTTCTCAAACAGGATCCATCAACAAACATTTCACAATCTGATTCCTCCAATGGACAATCTTCTATGTCTGGCCTAGGTTTGGTGCAGAATTCAGTCACATCAAGACAATCATGATCAGCTTCCTCTCTCACTTCCTCACAACGAGAATTAGGCAACAAAGTTGCCGGATTCACAGTGGTGCACCTTACCACAGTCACATTTTCAGCACCCAGAATCACTCTCTCATACTTAGTCAGCCGACTAGAAGTAAGATACTGTGTCCTGGTATGGGTCAAAAGAATCTCAACAGAATGGGGCACATGCACTTTAACTGGATACTTCATTACAATCGGTTCACTCTGTTCCAGACTCATGCAGGTAGCTGCTACTGCTTTCAAGCATCCTGGCAACGCTGCAGCCACTGAATCCAGAGTAGCAGACAAATATGCTACTGGACGTCATGCCATTCCATGTTTCTGTGTTAGGACTGAGAGTGCACACCCATCCCTCTCACAACAGTACAATGCAAACTCTTTGGAATAATCTGGCATTCCCAATGCAGGTGCATGACACAGACTACTTCTCAATTTTACAAACGCTTCCATACTTTCATCATCCAAAACAATTGGATCCTTCACATCCTTTCGTGTTAACCTCTGTAGAGGTTTTGCAATCAGTGAGAAACCACAGATCCACTGACGACAATATCCAACCATTCCCAAAAACATTCGTATTTCTTTCTGTGTTTTAGGTGGACTCATTTGTTTGATCACACTGATTCTTTCTGGAGTTACTTTTCTGACTCCCTTTTCTATTTTGTGTCCAAGGTACTGTACTTCCTGTTTACAAAATTGCAATTTTGCTGGGGACACTTTGTGTTCTTTTTCTGCCAATTGGTTCAATAAGGCAATTGTGTCTGTCACACATGCCTCTCGTGTCTTTGATGCCACTAATAGGTCGTCAATGTATTGAACCAAAACCAAATTACCTGGCATGACTAGAGTCTCCAGACATTTTTTCAAGATCTGATTAAAAATTGAGGGGCTCTCTGTATATCCTTGAGGAACTCAGCACCATGCCAAAACACGGTCTCCGAACCGGAATGCAAACAAATATTGGCTTTCCGGATGCAAAGGAATTGAGAAAAAGGCTTGGCATAAATCAATAACTGTATACCATTCAGCATCACATGGGATCTGATAAAGAATCATGGCCAGATTTGGTACTACTGGACAACAGGGTACTACCATTTTATTAATTTTGCGCAAATCCTACACTATCCGATATTTTCCACTGGGCTTTTTTATACCTATGATAGTTGAATTACAAGGACTGCTCATTATTTCTTTTAAAATTCATTGTTCAATCATTTGGTCAATCACAGGAGCGACTCCTGCAATTACCTCTGGACTCATTTTATACTGTGGTGTATTTGGATATATAGCACCATCCTTTACTGTAATCTGAATTGGGTATATCTTTGTCATTAGGCCAATTTCTTTTCCTGAAAAATCCCACACATCAGATTTCACTGCACCGTTTAATTCTTCAGGCAAACTTTCTTCTGTGAGAAGTGAATACAATTCATCCACTTCTGTTCCTTGCTTCACTAGCATCATTTTAAATTCAACATCCTCATCAGGTGTCTGAAATGCAGTTCCATCTGGTGTACAATAGATGGTGCAGTTCATCTTGCATAACAAATCTCTTCCCAAGAGATTTACTGGACTTGAGTCACATACCACAAACCGATGCATGTCTTTGAAGTTACCAATGTGAACTTCAATTGGATTTGTAACAGGTGTTCTAATATGCTTATTTGAGACTCCTACAACTTGGATAGTTTCTTCCGATAGGGGTAGGTTTGGAATTTCTGCTGCTCTCACAGTATAACGGGTAGCACCAGTGTCCACTAAAAATGTAATATCATTACCTTCCACTTTTCTGTCAACAAATGGACCTGACTGATCTACCGCCAAGAATGCGCCAAGTACGCACTCTTCCTCCCCCCTCAGGCACCGTCATTGAGATGAGTCTGAATCACTTCCATTGCACTGCACCCAATACTGCGGAATCACACCTTGATTCTTACCAATCTGGTCACCTCCGTGATATCCAGTGTTCACATTGTACCTCTGCACTTGAGCATTCACATTATTTGGCATGGGAGCTTGCAGCACCTGTAACTGTTGAGTAACTATTTGCTGCTGCTGCTGTTGATTTACACCCACCTTATTCTGCATCTGTGGAATCAAATTCTGATTTCCCCCATTAATCTTTTTAGCGGATCTACACTCATTCTTCCAATGTCCAAGCTTTCCGCACGCATGACAAGGAAATTTCTTCATAGCTTCTTCTTTATTCATTTTTCCCCTTCCTTTACCTCCACTGAAATTCTGTCCATTTTGACTCTGACCACCCGCCTGATTACTGGTTTGAGGATTACTATTTGCCTCTTGCTGTTCTGCCACTTTCACCTGTGCCCACATCATTTTCTCTTTGAACTTTTTATGTCTTGATTCAATGTCATCACTACAATACTTTGCATACCTCAAAATTTCATCTATCGTTTTGCTCTGCCAGCAAATTAAATGCTGTTGAATCATATTACTAATGGCTGGTTTTAATCCGAACACAAAACGATACACGAAATGTCCCATATCTTTGTCTCCAATGTTTTCAAATCCACTATACTGTTTGAATACTTGCAACAATCTTTCATAGTAGGCGTGCACTGATTCTTTTGGTTCCTGGGTAGTCCTGTCAATTTTAACCCAATCTGTTTCCTTTGGGGACATTTTCCTCTTCAAAAATGTGATTACCTGATTGTACTTTTTCATCACCTCCTCCAATGGTGCATCTGTTTTAGCGTCTCTAGGATATTCATCCTTTGGCCAATCAACAGTGATCTTACACTCTGTCCACAAGTCTGCCAGAACAACAATTTCAAACAACCCATCTAAATCCTTTAACAAAACCTTCGAGACCTTCACAAATCTTTCTACCTGTTTGTACCATTCTACGGGTTTCTCTCTTAGTCTTGGGAAATCATTCGTAAATGATAATATATCCTGCCTGGACCACGGAACATGAACATATCCACCACCTGGTACTTCTATCATCGGACACGCCCTCTCAACCTGTTCTGTTTCCTTTAACGGGAACATTGACACTCCTTTACGAGCTGCTTCTTCCTTCTTTCTTACCCATCTATTTCTCCATCGATCTACATCCCCCCATTTCTTCAAAATGTTCATCAGCTCTTTTTTCTGTAACCTTTTTCCAGACGCATTCAAACTCTCCAGATCCTTTTCTGTAAATGCTAATCTGTACGATTTCTGTAACACCTTTGACTTTTCTATGTCTATTCCATACTCACTAGCAGCTTCAGATATTTTCTCATGAAGATTCTTCGCTCTCCAAGTAATGCTTTTACACAAGAACAACAATTCATCATCTCGATAAGTCCCTAATCTGTCTGGACTGATCGTACCAATAATCATTTCTTCCAAATCTACCTTCAATTGGCTCACATGTATACTCTGTGTTTGCTTTTCTTTCTTTTCCCTTTCCTTTATCCAATCATTCAATTCTTCTGAAGAAGGACCTGCTGAACTCCCTGTCATTGGAGTGATATTTGTCCCTATTTCCCTTGGACTTATTTGTGTATCTCTTCTAGGGGTTTCTGTTATTATTTCACAAACTGGAAGATCTAACAATGTAACATTTGTGTCAGCTTGTCTATTTCCATTGACTATCGTCTCCATTCCACTCCTGACATCACCCATTGGAACTGTTAATGTATGTACTTTTGGTGTATTTGGATTTTCTCCGAACAAACGAACTACAGGACCTATTGTAACCGGTACTTTCAACGCCTCTGCATTTAAACTTAACTGATTTATTTTCTTAATCTGCTCCACATTTGCCTTGTTTAGCATTTCAAACTCTTTTTCTCTCATTATCCTAGCCATGTCTGCAATCTGTGGGATTAATGGATTTCCCATAAAGGGTGCATTCGGAGTCACTTCAACTGAATTTTCTCAATATGGCGGGGGTGTTTTGGTCATAATATCCTCTAATAACTCATCATCAGATTCATTTACACCATCTCTTGCACTTGAGTTGAGGTTTCTATATTTTTCTTTTTCTCTTTACATTTGCCTCCTGTCTGCTCATCAACTGTTAAAACTTGGTATAACCCTTCTGTTACCACAGCTCTCTTCCATCTTTTCAGCTTTTCTTCCTTATTCTCAAAAGGATATCTAAACATCATACTCCTGTAACCTCTGTTACCTATTCTATATTTTTCTCTCTCAAATGCCTCAACTTCCCATTCCTCCAAGGCTTCGTACTGTGTCAATCTAGGGTTTGGTTCTAATGAATTCATTCGATTTCTCAGATTCTGCAATATCCTTACATTAAATGTACCATACTGAGGAAAAGCTAGAACACCATCATCCTTTGTATACTCCACCCAATTTTCTAACCATACACACGTATGATATCCTCGCTCCAACATCATAAAAGAAGCAGGCGTCTTTGGAGGTGGAATCGGAACTCCCTCTCTAGTCACAATTGGATTGTCCTTTTAAAAGAAATTCTTTATTTTCTGCATCAACTTCATTTTCTGACTCTTTCCGCTAATGGATCTTATCATGTATAAATAATGACAACCTTTCGGTATTTCTCTTATTCGGTTTATAAACTTTCGTCCTATACTAGCGTGACTCACACCAACCAACCAATCACAGTATTGCTACGTAAGCAAAATCTCAACCATTACTAGCGCGGCTCACACCAACCAACCAATCACAGCTCAATACATGCCCGCTGCCTGACCAATGCCAGCACAGTTTTTTCTGACATCAGTATTACTCCTTTTACTGACCTTCCCTTTACAAAATAATACGGAAATATTTTCTAAGCACTCTTAATCAAAAAATTCGATTAGTAACAACATAAAACAATGCTACCTTGTCTGTTCCACTAAATAAAGAGATAGTTTTTCACTTTTTCAAGAGGTTTTCTCACTACGAGTCCTAATAACGACAAGTGCTATTTTACTCTTCAAGCAAGTTCCGGGTGGACCTATTACTCCTCTAGGGATAAGGCCAAGAATTCACAAGAGGATTTTTTGGCGTGAAAAGGGGTCTTGTTACTCTCCTGGGGATAAGGCTAGAGTTTCGGAAGTGGACCCTTTGCTATTTCAGTCACTCCACTTATATAAGAAATTTCCCTAATATAACACCTACAGCCCTCCGTAGCTTTTAGGTATTATTTAAACAGACAAAGTACTTCTGCAGTATGGCTTCGTTACCACACTCTTCTTCTGCCTACTTCAGGCTAAATTCCATTCCCGGGATTCCTCAGGTATCTCCGTACCTGACCTTCTAAACAACATAGAACATGACACTAACTTTTCATGTTAAGAACATATAATCAATAATCATTACCAAACTAATCAATAATAAAACCGTCCTCTGCTACCAGGAAACTGATCCAACGCTGATCCAATATTATCAGGGATCAATACTCAATACATCATAATACATTGGCCCATACACATTCACCCAGAATCCCTGATGCGCTGGGGTCAATTTATTTGTACATATTCTTTTCTTTTCATAGATTAATTTATGGCAACACAATCAAACCTTTTACATCAACTTTCCTTCTACTTGGTCGATGGACCAATTAGTTGAATAGTTGATGGCAATGATTAACTTCTAACTTACCAACCATTTAATTAAATTAAAATGATCACAGACTCTCGGTGAAGTTAATAATGAATTTTATCTCAAGAAATTAAGGATTATGCTCAACTGCATTTGGTCACAAAATACAAACACTGAATCTCACAAAAGGAGAAATTTTACATATGCAAAGTACATGAAATGCAGACAATGACTTTATGCAATGAAGGAGTGGATAGAGTAAGAGACAAAAGTTTCAGCAAAAATATATGCAAAATATCATATACCTAGCGGAGGGGATAGATGAAGAGACAATAGTTTCATCTAACAATACATATCATTGACGGAGTGGATAGGTGGAGAGACATCAGTTTCAGAGACAAAATACATCCATAAGTTAAATTCTGAGAACAAGTTTGACTAAATACAAACCTATTGGTCTGTAGGAAAACCAACCCCTCGGCCTAGGAGATGGTGGGGGTTCCCCAAAATAGGATCAGGGAACAAGGGATAAAAAGAAAACAGGATTGGGACAGGTCAGGAACAGTTAGGCCTCTCTGCAAACCGACGGACAGCGACACATCCCCCCTCTTTCTCTCCTGCCGGTCTGAGCTAAAATCCACCCCACTAAAGGCACCCCAATTATACCCTTAAACTAACATGTCCGTCCCACAAATGTTGCAAACATTATTAAATCTCGCAAAGGGATTGGTGGGCTTGGGAGGTGGCGTTGTCACACCACTGTGACTTCACCTTTATTTCAACTACTTCTTTGTTCACCATTCGTTCCCAGGCTATGGTTCTCAGCTTGTTCTCACTTTATTACATGTGATACAAAATGTAACATTTTTCATTCATTTTTTAACATCATCCGCAGTTTGTGACTCCGGTACCACGCCTGGGCACTTGTTTTGGCAGTCGTTCGACACTCTGGCCTTCACCCTTCTCATGTCATCTGCGGTGGACTGCGCGTCTGTCTTGCTTCTGACAGAGCGAACTCACTCCTCGTGTTTTCCTCCTCCCACTTTAACCAAGTTTAGAAAGATGGCTGCTTCATCTAGCACACTAAAATAAACGAAAATGAACATTTATTAATTATATGATAATGAAACCTTCACTGTTTACCACCCACCTTGCATTATTCCCCATTAACGTTACCTAGCATAAGCTTTGTGCCAAAATAGTATTAATTATTAGTTAAAAACAGGATGCAACATGCAAATCACTGAAGCATATGCAGCCTATTTATCCAACGCTTCTCGTTTTTCTCAAATCACAATGTTATTACAATATTATTTTGTTTACGTGTTAGTTCAGACATGCGCAAGCAATTTCCCTTGTGTTCGTGTTGGGTGTACATTAGTTTTTCAACAACTACTTACTGTTAGTATGTATTATGGGGGTATCAATTCAAGCAGGTTTCAAATTTTGCGAAACCCTGCTCCATCAGGGTCAACCCCTAACTTTTTGCCTTCCTCCTCCCAATCTTTTGCTGCATTCCGTTTTGTTGGATTTAGGATTCTGGGCACTTTACCAGTGCTAAAGTGCATGTGCTCTGTACTCTAAGGAGCAGATTACGATCTAGTTAGGAAAGCCTCCAGACGGGTTACGGAGCAAATCTGATTCGGAGCCTATGTTTTCGACCGAAGATTCCCCTGTTCCGAACGACCAAATAAGATGCGAAGATCTCGTCCACATCGATGAATCGTTTCCGAACCCAATCCTGTCAGTCCGACTCATTCGCAGCCAAATCGTGCCGCGCAATGGAGACGTTACAAAAGGGGATGATGGACGGAACGTTTGAGCCAATCAAACACTCACCCCCAGTCAACTGATCCGGGTTTAATCCATCATCATTCTTTAGCTCACTCCACCACCCCAGTTCAGACATGGCCATATCCAAATCAATCTGACCCTGTGCCTCATGGGAACAGTCCAGCCCGAACTGCCAAGCCATGTCTTCCCTGGACCGGAAACAAGCATCCTAGGACCGGTTTCTGGCATTCCAGCCGTCATCAGCCAGGCTTGCTTGAATCCAGTGGCAAAGTGAGCAAGGGACCCACGTCTGGGCATACCCCCGCCAACTTAGGGCGAACAAAGCGATACAAAAGGGGATGATGGACGGAACATTTGAGCCAATCAAACACTCACCCCCAGTCAACTGATCCGGGTTTAATCCATCATCATTCTTTAGCTCACTCCACCACCCCAGTTCAGACATGGCCATATGCAAATCAATCTGACCCTGTGCCTCATGGGAACAGTCCAGCCCGAACTGCCAAGCCATGTCTTCCCTGGACCGGAAACAAGCATCCTATGACCGGTTTCTGGCATTCCAGCCGTCATCAGCCAGGCTTGCTTGAATCCAGTGGCAAAGTGAGCAAGGGACCCACGTCTGGGCATACCCCCGCCAACTTAGGGCGAACAAAGCGATACAAAAGGGGATGATGGACGGAACGTTTGAGCCAATCAAACACTCACCCCCAGTCAACTGATCCGGGTTTAATCCATCATCATTCTTTAGCTCACTCCACCACCCCAGTTCAGACATGGCCATATGCAAATCAATCTGACCCTGTGCCTCATGGGAACAGTCCAGCCCGAACTGCCAAGCCATGTCTTCCCTGGACCGGAAACAAGCATCCTAGGACCGGTTTCTGGCATTCCAGCCGTCATCAGCCAGGCTTGCTTGAATCCAGTGGCAAAGTGAGCAAGGGACCCACGTCTGGGCATACCCCCGCCAACTTAGGGCGAACAAAGCGATACAAAAGGGGATGATGGACGGAACGTTTGAGCCAATCAAACACTCACCCCCAGTCAACTGATCCGGGTTTAATCCATCATCATTCTTTAGCTCACTCCACCACCCCAGTTCAAACATGGCCATATGCAAATCAATCTGACCCTGTGCCTCATGGGAACAGTCCAGCCCGAACTGCCAAGCCATGTCTTCCCTGGACCGGAAACAAGCATCCTAGGACTGGTTTCTGGCATTCCAGCCGTCATCAGCCAGGCTTGCTTGAATCCAGTGGCAAAGTGAGCAAGGGACCCACGTCTGGGCATACCCCCGCCAACTTAGGGCGAACAAAGCGATACAAAAGGGGATGATGGACGGAACGTTTGAGCCAATCAAACACTCACCCCCAGTCAACTGGAGACGGCTTCCGAACGAGCGAGTATGATGCACGTTTCAGACAGCCGTAAGGACTCGGTGTCAGCGAGACGAAACAGCTGTGGGAATCGGACTTCAGGGGGCTGTAGTGGGCCCCCTTTACCCAGGGCCCTCCGAATCGGTCACATGGGAGTACCCATGGGTCCCTCCTTTCTATGCATGCACCGTGAGGCGGGCACCATGGGGTGCCCGCCACAGGGTGTACGCTTTTCCCCACCCACCCCTTTTTGCTATGGAAGCCTGTGTACGCGTTCAGTATACAGGCTCCCATAGAGTTCAATGGGAGTCTGAGCGAACCGAGGCCGTCACCATAGGGGTGCATCGGAATCGGTCACTCGGACTCGCGGAGAGCAATTCGCTAGGAAAGCCCTCCAGATCCAAATTGTACAGAGGGCTTTCCTAGCAAGATCGTACTCGGCTCCTAACATGGTAACATTGGCTTTTCTACAATTGGCATATTTAATTTACTTATAAATACCTAGGGAAGTTCGCTACCTGTGCCCAGGACCTGTAACTTAAATGCTACTATTGGGCCAGCAGCACTGGTTGTGCCACACACTTCATTAGCCCTTCACACATGTCTCAGGCATGCCATTGCAGAGCGTGTGTGTGCAGTTTAAATCTGCCATGTGATCTGGCAAGTTAACTTTCTTGCCAGGCCCAAGCCTTCCTTTTTATTACATCTAAGTTACCCCTAAGGTAGGCCCTAGACAGCACCGAGGACAGGGTGTAGTGTATTTAAAAGGTAGGACATGTACTTTAAGTTTAACATGTCCTGGTAGTGAAATACTCTTAAACCTGTTTTTCACTGCTGCAAGGCCTATCTCTCCCATAGGTTAACATTGGGATTGCCTTAAAACATCTTTTAAGTGTAAATTTAAATTGATAAAAAAAAGACATTTGGAGTTTGGTGTCTCTGGACTCACAATTTAAAATCACAATTTTAAGTTGCTAGTCTGAAAATGCCACTTTTAGAAAGTTGTCGTTTTCTTACTTTAACCATGCTGTGCCTCTGCCTGGCTCTGAAAGCACATCTGGAGTGGGTGCCAGCTGGGCTTTGTGCATTACCTCTCGACAGTCACACAGAAAGGGATCTGAGGTGTGCCTGAAGGGCCATTCATACCCTGACGCGCAACTAGCACCGTGATGGGTCATCCTGTGCAGGATGGGAGGGAGGAGCTGACACTTGCACTTAAATAGGACTGTGCCTGTCCCCACACAGAGGAAGGGCAGGGGGCTTGTGAACTTCAAAAGCCCCCCCTTTGAAGTTTCCCCCACTTCAAAGACACACTGGGTGTAAGTACTGGACCTCTGATACCATAACTTCAGTACACGTCTGGATCTGAGGACATTATGCCAGGAAAAAGGACTGCTGTGCTGCAAGGAGGGATTGCCACTCTGCTGGACATTGAAAGTGGGTTCTGCAGCTGTTTTTCTGCAAAAATTGACCCAGTGACGGCTTTGCGCTGATCGTACATGACGCACTTCCCTTCGACGCCGATGTAGCACCCCTTCGGGGACATTCCAGCGCGGCTCGACCATGACACGGGACCTGACTGCGAGGCTCAACCATGATGCATCTCCTACACCGTAAGGGATTGAACAACAATGTGGGACTCGGCTGCAAGGCTTGACGATGAGGCATCTACCCAACTGCATGGATCAAAACCAACGCATCGAGTCTTCAATGACGACACTTTCTCCATTTGAGGAACTTTTTCAGCGGGACTTGCATGAATCCTGTATCCGACCCATGCTCCATCTCTGTCAGCCTCAGCTTTGGCTTTACCCCGGCCCACTGCCAGCTCAAGTAACCCCTAAGCGCTATTGCCTTTTAAGCACTATATTGCAGTTTATTCTTTAAAAAGTCATAGCTCAAGTTCTACTTATTGGATTTTTGTTGTCTTGTTTTACTCATAAAAAAAATTCTTTATTTTTCTAAATTGGTGTGGAGTCTTTTTGTGTTGTTTTCAATATGTTACTTTAATTTAAGTGTTGCACAAATACTTTACACATTGCTTCTTAAGTTAAGGCTGACTGCTCTAAGCCAAGCAACCAGAGGGTGAGCACAGGT